>JAABOM020057510.1:0-15044 GCA_011800125.2 Solanum clarkiae | reverse complement strand
TTATAGCAAGAAATTCTAACTTTTCCCAAGATGTGATTTAAAATAAATAAGAAAATAAAAGGGAGAAGAATTATCGTGCCATCAATGTGTACAACCCAAAATTAAATTTTGTCATCCAATTTATAAAAAAACTACAAATTTAACTATGGTTAAAAATTAACCAAGGTAAGATTTTAATTAGCCCATACCAATCCTCCTCTCTCAAACAATTAAAAGTCAAAATAAATAGGGCCAATCAGATAAAATGTTGAAATATATTTTAGGTCGAGTCCATTTATAAGGGGTGTTAATCAGCCCGTTAGTCGATCAGTTTTTCCTCCTCCTCAATCCTTATCTTTAGTCTAGGGTTTTTCATTCCAAGAATATCTTGGTTGTGGAAACGTAGTGATTCATACATCTTGTGAAGATCTTTGATGACAGGTGATATGAATCTTAGCTGCTATTGATCCTGTTACTCTATGGAGAAACATGTAAGTCTCCTAAACTTGAAAGGATTTATGAGTGAAATACTAAGAAAAACTTGAAAGTATTAGTTTAAATTCAAGTAAACATAGGATTTTATCCTTTTTTTGTCCCTTTTTTAAATTAATTTTTTGGCAGATGACCCATTTTATTAACTGAAAAACAATGGTCCAAGTACAGCCAAGACCTGAAGGCCCAAAATAAAATTTGAGAATCCTAAATACTCGGATCCTCTAGAAACTGTCTCCTCATTTTTCTAAATCAGACTATTCACTTTCTCGGAGTATACAATAACTTCCTGGAAGGTTGTTGAAATGGGTTGCTAATGTATCCTCATTGTTGTTCTTCTGCTCAATCTTGCCTTCACATATGTCTTTCTCACCTTCTAGCATTTTCGTTCTTCTTGTTGATTTATTCTCCTTTTTTCCAGCTGCGATGCTCTACCATGGAATGGGTCCCCCCAGTATGAGCAAAGATTCGCATTTTCTTTGACTGTAGACGTGTGAGTTTTCTTCTTTCTCTCATTACACCAACTGTTCTTCTCACAATCAACCTTCATCTCACTATATCTAATTATTTTGCAGGAAGTGGCATTGTGATAGCCAACCCTTGGTTGACTATTCTCAAATCTGCCACTGTTGATGCTACGGACCTTTTTGGTGACCTCTAAACTTATTGTTTGATGCTTGTAGATACTATCTCTCACCAGCTTGTAACTGTATGTGCATCACCTATCTTTTGCTTGTTTTTGCTCCCAAATTGTTGTAAATGTTTTGTACATGCCAAAGCGATTGTAGAATCAGCATGCTTTGCTGACCTGATGATTATGACTCTCGTACAAACCTTTAGAACAATTTTGTTTCATATCTTTTTTAAAAAGAATGTGTTTCCCTGCCAAAAATGCAGATTCCTCTAGAATTTTTCAAAATTCAGAATGATCAACAGTCTGGATAGCTAGAAGCTGAATTATTTCTTTATTTTTGGTGATAATTAAACAAGCGAATCTCACTCTATGCGTTGACCATTGCTTCCTTTTGCAGGTATACTATTTTAATCAAATGCTTCTGCATTTTAAATGCATGGTTTTAGTAGGACTATGTATGCCTGTACGTATGCCTGTGATCATGTATTTATAACCCTTTCTTTTTTCTTTTTTAATCTGTATTGATTAATTTAAACTGTCTGTGCTTCTTTCAATTGTGAAGTAGCGGTTAGTCAATGCAACTTTTGACGCTCATCATGGGTCATCCGGAAACAGTCGCACTATGTTTTTAAATATAGGGGTCAGGCTGCGTACATCTGACCCCCCTTAGCCTGCAATGGGCGGGAGCCTTTGAGGCATTGGGTTATTGTTGTTGTTGGTTGTTAATCTGTATTGATTAAATAGGACTTTGAAATTAGAGAGATCTAGTTATCTTGCTAAATTCATGTCTTATTATGTTGATAGAAGGCTTTAAAAAATAATTTATATAGGATTCTCTAATTAATATATCTTTAAAGTTTATTTGAATTTACATTAGTTTTGGAGAAAATAATTAATATAAAGAATTCATAAAGTCAATCCTAACTAGTTTGGCTCAAGGAGAAAGCATTTGTTTTGTATTTGGAATGAGTGTCCTTATCTTGTTCTTACTATGTTATGATGTACTGAGACTATTAATTTCAATTTCTTAAATCAATTTGATTTTGTTTTCAGCTTCCTGAACATTCCACCATCTAGACAAAGTTCATTTTTTTTCTTTTCCTTCGAATGGAAAATTTGTTCATAAGTTTCAAAGTCCTTTACATTTGGCTAATTAATGAAATGTATCCGCATTTTTTTTTCACATCAGAAAATGGAGATTCAATAAACATGATTAGATTTAAAAGGTATATATAATTATTCCATTTAGATGGAGCAATAGTATGGTTATATTTAGAAAGGTTAATACAGTTAATTCAATAGATCTAATTGTAAGTTCTCATCAGTTATATCAATACTCGTGCCTTATAATTCCTAATAAGGCTTAGTTTACATAAAGTTCAAAATCTTTTGTGGGTTCTTGTTTATGCTTTTCTGGTGTTAGTGGAAATCAGATAGTCTAGTAATTCAAGAAATCCATAGAAATATTTATGTGAAACTTCATGCAGCAACTAGGTCATCTAGTATTGCTCCATTTGCTGGTTGAATCTGCGGGAGATAATAAAGATTATTTATTTTCTGTCTGTCAAAGTTGTAACAAATGAAAAGTAATAAAAATATGTTCCAATGTCTTGAAGGTATTTCTTAGTTCCGGGAACTCATTATGGAAGTTATAATTAAAAAAAGTATTGACTTAGCTTAGGGTAAAAGGTTAGTAGGGATAAAATAAAGTCTTGCCATATGATGGTCGTATGAATAGTTGTGCAATTATGGTAGTATTATTATTACTCTTTCATTATTTTGCTACTTTTATTTTTTTTCTTTGGTTGTAGAATTGACAGTCTCTTCATTTTAGCGATTATTCTATATGTTGTTTTTCTTCTTTTAGATGGGGCGGATACAATTGAGCTGAGAGACTATCGAAAATAACCTCTTTATCTTCATGAGATAGTAGTAAGGTTTTCATACACTCTACCCTCTCTAAGCCCCACTTTATAAGATTTCACTAATTTGTTGTTGTAGGAGGAGGAGGAGGAAGATGAGCAGTTCGTTAATCAAGTCAACTATGTTCTTATAGAAGAGAATTTAAATATGTTAATATAAAATGTTAATATGATCTTGATGCCATAGAAGATAAAAACAAGAACACCATAAACTAAGAGTCCTTTTGTAATGTTTTAAGTTATGGAAGAACTGTAAAATAAGGTGAAAGAGGTGTTGCTAATTATATGATTCACAAAACAAGTGATGGAGTAGTTAGTCTTGAAGTAATTATTGGATCCGTTATTAGAATGAGTGCTATGAAGTAGGTTACGATTTACTTTGAGTTGTATGTTGAAGAGGTGACAAGATATGTTTTATCTTATTCGATAAAGACTTTAACTGCAGGGACTTCCTTTTTCGACTTTTTATATTGACACAATTTAACAAAGTTCAGTAAAAGACAAAAAAGAGAAATGAAAAATCAAATAGGAAACAAAAAGAAATCCTAAAATAGTAGCCGAAGTGACACAAGAATCTTATGAAAGCTCCAATAGTTACAGCATTGGAGATTCCGATTGAGATGAGGTAGAGCATACAACTACTATGATGAAACCATCTGAGCATAGTAGCAAAGGCTATCTTCTAGTCTTTAGAATTTGACGCTTTTTCATTGTTCGACTTAACTCTCTCAAGGGAAGTTCCCTTCATTAGATCTATCCTTTGATGGGTTGTTAAACGAGACTAATACCACCATCAAAATTGAAATTCTTAAAAGGCTAACAAACCATTGGTTTTGTCAGGAGGTGTTGCGAAGAAATCTGGATCTACATCCATCAAGAGCTAACGATTCATCGTCTTGTAAATATGATAAGTACCACTCCCTTCCTCTGTTGTGATATCACATAGCCTTGCTTGAGCTATTAATGATGTAAATTTTGTTAGAATCTTTGCTAGTATGACTATACTATTTTGATGATGACAAACAGAGCAAACAATAGTAGGTTGAGGAACTAGGTGCAACGTACGTACACCAATGAAGACATGCAGAGTCCCAGTCGAAATTGGAGTACTAGTTATGGAAATATAATCTACACGAGATACGGTGAAGGTAGCAACTTTGGAAAAGTATTCCTTTATGGAAAAGAATGGCATGCCCTACTCAATAAAGGATTCCTATATGGAAAGTCTCTAGGGTTCAATATAAATACAATCATCAACCCTAGAAGTCACAACTTTTGCAATCTGAAATCGGCGAGAGCTTTCAGCAAAAGCATGGGCACTTGGCGAGAGCACTCAAGCAAGATCTAGAGTTAGGTTTTCTTTATTGTTGAAGTTTGTTTGACAATCTTCTTAGAGTCTTTATTTAGTGACAAATTGTAAGAGGTTGTTCTGTTTTTCTTGTGAGAGTTATTGCTTGAGAGTGGGTTTGACTCTTGAGTATTGAGTGTATTGGAAGAAGTTGTAATTTGAACATTGCTCGTTTGAAGTTAGTGAAGTTGTTGAAATTCTACAAGTGTAGGTAGTGGTTGTTTCTCCCTTGAGCAAGGAGTTTTTTACTATAAGTTGTTTGCCTTTTGATTATTGCTTTCACAAACAAGTTAGCACTGTTCATTGATCCTTGTTCACTAGCAGTTAGGGGGCACTAATCCTTTCAATTGGTATCAGAGCAGGACTTTTCGAAACAAGATTAACTACCTCGAAAAGATAATGGCAGTCCCACCTACGACACAAGAAGGAGCTTCTCAGTCCAGACCATCATTGTTCCACGGTCAATACTATGGGTGGTGGAATAGAATGAAATTATATTGACGGTGAACATCCTGATCTTTGGAATGTGGTTCTCAATGGACCAACTATTCTAATGAAGAATGCCTCTACTGAGGGTGCTCCAAGGGTACCCATAGAATGCAGTGAATGGAATGATCCTCACAAGATTGTGATTCAGAATAATGCTAAGGCTAAGAAGATCTTGTTGTGTGGTATCGGTCCCAACAAATATAACAGGATATCTTCATGCTAAGATGCTAAGTAGATCTGGGATACTCTGGAAATTGCTCACGAAAGCACCTCTCAGGTGAAGAAGGCTAAGATTGATAATCTCAATCGATAGTATGAGTTATTAAAAATGCATGAAGGCGAGGCTATACATGCGATGGAAACCAGGTTCTCCGCTATTGTCAATGAAATCTACTCCTTGGGAGAAGTCATCCCCACTGGGAAGGCTATCCGAAAGCTGCTAAGTGTTTTACCTGAATCATGGGAAAGCAAAGTTGAAGCTATCATCGAAGCTAAGGATCTATACATCATGACTATGGATCAACTGTTGGGAAGTCTGGTCACTTATGAATTAAAGAAGAATTGGGAGAAGGAGCTCAATAATAAGAGGAAAGACAAGAACCTGGCTCTGAAAGGTGCGGAGAAGGAGGACTACGAAGAAGAAAACATAGGCTTGATTACCAAGAAGTTCCAGCAGGTGCTGAGAAGAGGAAACACTGGACAAAGAAGGACCATACAATGAACAGCTAAGAAAGATCTAAGGGAACAATTATGGCACTTCATCAAGTTCTGTCTACTTTGGGCTTATTAGTACATGAAGAACAATCCTGATAAGCCTAAATGAACCAAGGTTGAACCCTATTTTCACAAAGACATACGGATGACTAGTTAGGAAGTGGATCTTTCAGTACAAATAGCATTAACGATACTAGCTGGCAATCCGGGTGAAGAATCAGTTTCAGAGACACCTGAGACGCAATCTCTCATTGCAGTCGAGAATCCAGAAAAATATGACTTCTTTGCTCTCATTGCCATGGAGGAGTCCGATGATGAAAGAGGCAAGGAACATATAATTAATGTTGTTGATCCTAATACTGACAAGGGAGAAGCTAGCAGGAGATTCTGGTGCTGATGGCAGGAGCAGGTTCTCATGATTCGAACGGTGCCATACTAGATACCAAGGTGAGTATTGAACAAGCTAAAGCTAATATTCATTCTTATTCCAAGAAAAATCTTGAGTCTCTGTCACAGGTCCTGATTGAAGCCTACTTGACCATTTGTGACAATAAGGACCTTCTTTTGGAAGACTATGCCTTGCTGTGAACTGAGAATGTCGATCTTGAGAATAGAAATCAACAAATACAGTTGGAGATTGACGACCTTAAATCCTCCGGGAAGGAGAAAAATGTTATGAATGTGACCTAATCTGATCTGGAAAAAAAAAGTTAAAACGTTAGGAGAAGAGCTAGGAAACATGAGTCATAAAAATGAGGTTCTCCTGGAAGAACTTGACCAAAGCACACTATAAAGTGGACCAAGTCCTCTGCTATGCTCAATGATATGCAGCAAGGTCAGTCCACCACCAAGTATGCGATCAGGTTCAAAATCAAGTAACCTAAGAATCAAGTTATAGATCATAGGGTTCTGTGCACCTTTGTAGGGTATCCAGACATTTGAGAGAGAACTGCAATAAAAATGCTAAAGCCCTCAACAGTAACATATCTTATATTAATAGAAACCATGACAAGGGTAAGCCAAGAAGTTGGAACAGGACAAAGGTATTCTCACAGGAGTAATAGAAATAGGAGAAGGAAAAGATACCCTCCTAGAACTAACAGGAATCAGTCAAGAAGAAGATACTCTCCCCTCCTCAAGGTTTAGTTGGTTCGATAATGAAGAAAGATACCCCCTAGAACCAATAAGAATCAGTCTGGCAGAAGACACCCTCCTACATTGCATTGGCTCAGTAATGAAACTAGATACTTTGTCAAAACCACCAGAGCTAGAAGAACCAACAAGAACATTCCTGCCTGGGCAAGAAGTGATCTCATTCACCCTTTCTACAATAAAAAAGGACCCAAGTGGATCTGGGTACCCAAAATCTCACCTCCGTTAATTGTGCAGGTACCAATAGAAGGAAATCAGAAGCAGTGGTACTTGGATAGTGCATGCTCCAGGAATATGATGGGAGACAAATGCAACTTCCTTCTACTGAGTGACTTCCAAGGTAGAAACGTTGGCTTTGGAGATGGAAAACAAGGTGAAAGTAAAGGCATTGGAATGGTGGGACCATCGATGTCCCAATGCATTGAAAATATATACTATGTAAAAGGTCTGAAACACAACCTTCTAAGCATTTCCCAAATGTGTTACAAAGGAAACGATGTACTCTTTACTGCATCAGAGTGCAAGGTGACAAATGCAGTATCCAAGAGGCTAATCCTGAGGGGCATGAGACACAAGAATGTGTACAAGGTGGATATCAATGGTCCATGTCAACTAGAGATAAAGTGTTTCAGCGCCATAAATGATGCATCCTCACTATGGCACAAAAGTCTAGGACATGCCAGCTTCTCTACAATCAATAAATTGATCCTCTAGAAACTACTTCTGGGACTACCTGAAGGAAAAATCAGTGAAGATCAAGTGTGTGGAGCACGCTCAAGGTAAGCACGTCAGGAGTAGTTTTCAACTAATAGGGTTGGTTGGCACCAACGTACCTTTAGAACTGGTTCACATGGATCTCTGTGGACCCGTGAGGGTTCTAAGCAGAGGCGACAATAGGTATGTTTGTGTTCTTGAAAATGATTTTACTCAAGATTCACTTGGACCTTCTTTGTAGAATCCAAAAAAGAAACATTTGATGTGTTTGTTATATATGCTAAAATGGTCCAAAAGAATTTGAATTGCCAGTTGAAGTGCTTGAGAACAGACCATGGTATAGAATTTGAGAACTCTAAGTTACTCACATTCTCTGCTGAAAATGGGGTGACTCAAACCTTCTCAGCCCCGAGGACTCCTCAATAAAATTGGGTTGTGGAATGAAAGAACAGAACTTTGGAAGATATGGCTAGAACAATGCTGATAGCTAGTGATCTTCCGCAAAGCTTCTGGGCTGAGGGTGAGAGCACCGCCTGTTACCTTATTAACAGATGCATGATCAGACTCATTTTGAATAAGACCCCTTATGAACTATTTAAAGGAAGAAAACCAAATGTAGCACATCTCCGTTCCTTTGGCTGTGTCTGCTACATGCACAACAATGAAAAAGAGGCTCTAGGCAAGTTTGACACCAAAAATGATGAGGGAATCTTCATTGGGTACTCTTCTCACAGTAAAGCTTATGAAGTGTACAATAAAAGAACCAAATGCGTAGAAGAAAGTGCACATGTTATATTTGATGAGGCCAATCAAGGGGCCGGGAAAGTTTTGCAGTAACAGGTACAAAGAAAGGACATAAATGATAGCTAGAAAGAGTCAGATAATGAGGATGATGGGGAGAAGGGTAGTGGACCAAGATCGTTGACTCCAACCGACGGGGAGAGAGTGGTATCACCCCCTGCAACAATCACTCATCAAAATGGAGACGGTGCATCAAGAATGCCTCACCTAGGTGAACCTGGTCCCTTTGATACAACTAGAACCAGTTCTGTTCCTAAAGATGCAGGATACAACTGGAAACACAAGAGCTCTCATCCTCTTGATAACCTGATGACCCCTCTCAACTCAGGAATGTCCAGTAGATCAAAACATAGAATATATGTGCCTTCTTTGCATATGTGTCCCTGATTGAACCCAAAAATTTCAAAGACACTTTGCTTGATAAAGAGTGTACAGTTGCTATGCAGGAAGAACTCCTACAGTTTGAGTGCAACAAGGTGTGGCACCTGGTTCCTCTTCGTGAACATCAAACAATCATTACACCAAAGTGGGTTTTCAAGAATAAGTTGGATGACCAAAGAGTGGTCACTAGGAATAAGGCAAGACTAGTGGTGCAAGGGTATAATCAAGAGGAGGGTATTGACTATGATGAGACCTTTACCCCTGTTGGACGTATTGAAGCCATTCGAATGCTTATAGCTTTTGCAGAACACATGGAATTCAAGCTATATTAAATGGACGTTAAAAGTGCTTTCCTTAATGAATATCTTCAAGAAAAAATGTACGTCATATAATCGCCCAGCTTCGAAAGCCATGAGCATCCTGACCATGTGTACAAACTTGACAAAGCTCTCTATGGACTGAAACAAGCTCTAGAGTTTGGTATGACTGGTTGTCTAGCTTTCTACTGAAACATGGGTACTCAAGAGGAACAATTGATAAGACCCTATTCTTGAAGAAAAGGGGTTAACATGTACTCATCATTCAGGTCTATGTTGATGACATCATCTTTGGGTGAAGAAACGCATCCCTAGGGGAGGAATTTGCAAAACTCACGGGGAGCGAGTTCAAGATAAGCATGATGGGAGAACTTAAATTCTTCTTACGACTCTAGATATATCAGGAATAGGTGAGCACACCTATTCATCAGCAGAAATACATTAAGGAGCTTATCACAAAGTTCGGGATGCTGGATGCTAAAGCAAGTGATACTCTCATGTCCACCACCACAAGGCTTGATAAGGATGAAACAAGTGTTGCAGTGGATCAAAGCAAGTACAGAGGCATGATTGGATCACTCATATACATAACTACTAGTAGACCAAATATCGTCTTTAGTATGGGGATGTGTGCTAGATTTCAGGCAAAGCCCAAGGAATCCCATTTCAAAGTTGTTAAATAGATTCTAAGCTATCTAAAAGGTTCCCTGGACCTGGTTCTTTGGTATCGTACTGGGTCCTCCATTGATCTTTTTGGTCTTCCTGACGTTAATTATGCAGGCTATTCTGTAAATAGGAAGAGCACCTAGGGAAGGCACACTTCTTGGGATTTTGTCTAGTCTCATGGGCGACCAAGAAAGAAAACTCAGTCGCCTTGTCAACAACCAAAGCAGAATATTTTGCTGCACCCTCCTGCTATGCTCAACTTCTATGGATCAAATAGCAGCTTGTAGACTTTGGGATCCAAGTTGAGTTCATTCCCATCATGTGTGACAACATAAGTACTATAAATATAGCATAAAACCCAGTTCAGCACAAGTGTACCAAACATATCAATGTGAGGCATCAAATCCTGAGGGACAATATGGAGAAAGGACTCATTAAAATGGTATTCTGTAAAATCGAGGATCGGGTTGCTGATATATTCACCAAATCCCTATGCAGGGAGCAGTTTGAGCTGAATTGTCTTCATTTAGGTTTAATCATGGAGTTTTAACATCTCTCCTTTTTTACTCTTGAATTGTACTCCAAGCACTGTACAACCATTCTAACATGAACAAATTGATAGGTCTCCAAGAAAAGCATTGGTGTACATATAATGCTGGGAACTGCTAATATTACCCTTATTGTCTATTGTTGGAGTAAGACAACAAGTCAGGGGGAACTGATCCTCACATGCTGATTTCTCAGGTACACACTTGCTGCATAGATTTCATAATTTGAATGAATATATTTCCTGCACAAAGTTGTGTGTAGATTTGTCCTACACCTGGTTCCCTTAGTCTGGTTCTCTATTTGGCAGGAAGGGCTATTACTTCAAAATGGGCAATGATCACCATTTCTCGGGATCCCAAGAGTCGCGCTGGCTGCAGTGTCAGTACACATTTTTTCAGTCCCATCTCGGTGCTTCCTCCAACTTCCAAAGACATATATCACCCGTGTACTTAACCTTACTCATAAACACTCAGTTTCTAAACTTGTAAAACCCTTCCATAAGTAAACTCCTAAATAACGTCTGTTGTTGACTATTTCGAGACCGAATCTAATGCCACTGCTCCCTCACCACCACAGGAATTCTCACAGGAGGAATTACACTTGGCACCCTTCATCCATAATTAGTCACCGTCCCCACCACCAGCCACTACAACTAAACCTCCTATTTATTCCCCTCACCGTCCCCGGACCTACCCTACTATCTACCATGGCCTTCTTTGTCTGAACCCTAACGGACGATTGCCGACCCGCCCATTCCTAATCCTACACCCTCTGGTCGCTGCCTTACTGATGATCCTTCATCCTCCTCCACTAACACACCCCTAGTCTGGGTCATGTCGACTCCGCCTGGCTCCCCACTACTTTCTATCGACCCCTATTCCATGGCGCTATCATCTGCCCCTGAGCCCGATGACTCTCAAGATGACATTCCCTTGGCTCAAGTACTCCACAATATTCTTTACTATATGGCCCTATCACCATTGTCTCCCTGGTCCTCTGCTCCTCATCCTTGTGGTCCACTTAATAGGAGCAAAAAGTATGTGTTCGGCACCCCTGCTCCTTCGTCCGGTCGGAAGAAGACCCAGTCTGGTAAAGCTGCTAACTCTCCCTCTTCTCCTATTTGTGTCCCCTCTTCTCCTAATGAGACTGTTGCCCCTGGTTCCCCATCTGTTCCCCCTGCCCCATTTCGTGTCAAGAACCATGTTGAAAATTTCATCAAATTAAGCAAGGAAGTGTATTTTTGCTCACAGGGTATGGTTAGGGGAAGACTTATCCACCCTGAGGTGTGCGAATATCCTATCATAGTGCAACTCTATGCCAAATTATCCACCAAGGGTTGGATCTATTTGTTTTTGACACTGGGATGCTGGTTTATGAGGTTGAGGTTATGGAGTTCTATACTAATCTTGCATTTGTGGAGTGGGATGTGGCTTTCTCAAAGGTACATGGGGTTGAAATACTCTTTGACAAGGTTCGCCTTGGGCAGATCTTGCACATTCCTTCTGTGGGGCTGGTGGAGTACATTTGGTTGGAGGACTCGGGCTGTGTGTTGACCTCCAACTTCACTTAAGGGAGGGTCACTGATGTGTCTCGCAAGGTTTATAAGGCAGAAATGCATCCATTCTTGAAGCTTCTGTTCGAAGTGGTGCATAAGGGGATATTGCGCAGGAGTGAGTGTAGGCATGAGGCCACATTTTGTGACATGGGCATTGCACATGTTTTTGATCTTCAGGAGCTCGTGGACTAGCCGTCCCTAATGCTGAAGCACATGGTGTACGTTGCTGACCCTACAAGGGGGGACATCAACTGTCCTATGGTAATTTATTAACCTATGTCATTAGGACTTTTCAGGCTCTCCTTGTCACTGGGAGGGCATTAAGTAAGAGGGACATGATCGATCGCCATACGACCCTCGCATGTAAGTGTGCCCCTCCTGCTGTTGTTGCACTGCACTTGTTCCACCAAAGTCTACTGGAGCCATTACTCAGCTTATACAGGAACTTCACGAAGCTCAGGATGATCGGGCTCATCTTCAGGCCATGGTTGATGATCATCAGGCTATGGTAGCACGCCTTAAGGACCGGTTCCTTCAGCAGCCAGTGGACCATAATCAGTGGGTGGACTCCCTTCTCAATCTCCTAGGTGAAGGCCCTTCCCTTCCTCTCCCTTAGTCATGCTCACTCCTAAATTGTCCATTATTTTGACTCTGCTACAGACAATTATTTTTTTGGGATGTATAATTTCATTTGTGATTGCTTATGCAAGAACTGGTGCTTGCTTGATATTTTTGTTGTGGATATTTGTTTCATACTTATTATTCTACGTTACTCTATGCTAAAAAGACGGCTAATATCCTCAGTGTAGTTGCATTCGTGTTCACTGCTCTTTTTGGTTTTTGGTCTGCAAATGTTCTTGTTACTTGGCTTGTGCTACTGCTTATTGTCTCTTTGTGATGTAAAAAGAGGGAAGTTATGCTTTGAATGTTCTTATGAATGCGTATAGGTTTTCTATCATCAAAAAGGGAAAATTTTTTAGAATCTTTGCAGGTATGACTATACTATTTTGATGATAATAAATGGAGCCAACAATAGATTGAGGAACCAAGTCCACCATATGTGCACCGGTGAAGACATGTTGAGACCTAGTTGAAATTGGAGTACTAGTTATGGAAACAGAATCAGTACTAGATACGATGAAGGTAACAGCTTTGGAAACTAACTCCTTTATGGAAAAGAATGGTGTGCCCTACTCAAGAAAGGGTCCTATATGGAAAGTCTCTAGGGTTCAATATAAATACAATCATCAACCCTAGAAGACACAACGTTTTTGCAATATCAAAATAGCGATAACATTCAGCAAAAGAACGGGCACTTGGCGAGAGCACTCAAGCAAGATCTAGAGTTAGGTTTTCTTAATTGTTCAAGTCTGTTTGACAATATTCTTAGAGTCTTTTTTTAGTGACAAAAAATGTAAGAAGTTTTTCTATTTTTTCTTGTGAGAGTTATTGCTTGAGAGAGGGTTTGACTCTTAGTGTTGAGTGTGTTGGAAGAAGTTGTAAGTTGAACATTGCTCGCTTGAAGTTAGTGAAGTTATTGAAATCCTTTTAGTATAGATAGTGGTTGTTTCTACCTTGAGCAAGAAGTTTTTCCACTATAATATGTTTGTGTTTTGATTATTGCTTTCGCAAACAAGTTAGCACTTTTTCTTGAACCTGGTTCACTAGAAGTTAGGGGGCAGTAATCCTTCCAATTTTGTAGGGACTGTTGCAAGCAAAGTGATATTTTAGATCTATGCTTTCATTTGGACAGTCATTCAGAAGTCATTAACCTTATCCTTTTATTCTCCCTGGTTGAATGAATCTCAAAGAGATCAATATGAACTCCTTTGTTTGCTATTATTGTACACCTTAAACTCTCACCAAGTGACATAGTGACAAGACTATATAAATTCACTTTATGTTGTACATTTAACAATGTGTTTGGGATTCAGAAGCTATAACACTGGTAGACGGTCCATGGGACATTAATCCAAATAGGTACATTCACTATAGGGATATGTGATTTTGTTATCCGTTTCAAATCAATGCATCTGGCATTTGATTTGCTAACTTTTGTAAGTGGACGATCTTCTGGACCTCCTACTCACATTTACGGGTACGTGGATCAAAATAAGATAGTGGTGAAACCTTCCATGCAATTTCCTATTTGGGGTCCTTCTCTCCCTCTAATTGTAGGAATGTTATTTCATCAAACTGACAATCTGTAAATTAAGAAGTAAATAAATCTTAAGTTAATGGTTCAAGGTAGAGAATCGATTGAAGGTGAATCAAATCCAACATATATTCCTAACCTTCATTGAGGTCCCATCTTAGTACGTTGTGGCGGTGCTACAGGCACATATACCACACAACTAAAGACTCGTAGATGAGTGATATTGGGCTAGTGACCAAATACTAATTTTAATGGAGAATATTTATTATAATTAGTCGGTCTAAGATGAACAAGTGTTGCTGCATATAAGATAGTGTGACCCCAAACATCAGTCGGCAATTTCGTCTTCATAAGTAGTGTGTTGCTACCAATTGTAGACACTTCAAAAATGGCTCTTCAAGGTCATTTTGAGTATGAACACGGGACACGGGCAATGGAATGTTCAATTCTTATGCCAATTGATAGGCAATAGTCTTCAAAATCTTGAGATGTAAATTCTCCCATCCAATGGTTCAATACTTTTATTTTTTTTTTGAGGACTCAGCAGCATATCAAATAGTACTTAACCTTCTAACATATGACAAGAGTTAGTACACTTTTTACTCATTAAGGGAATTCAAAGTATTTTGAACAAGAACAAGTTAAAGAATTCAATATCTACATAAAAAAATGAGCAATCTATAGTTGTCAATTGACTCCCTTTGGACAATGATACATTGGTCTAATCATATCGGCTTATTGTCTATCATCCAGATGAATTAGTAGGTCGAAAGTGAACGTGATCTACATATATATGTATAGGCTTATTGTCTAACCTATATACGTGTACTACGGAGTTACCATCATTTGGAGAGCCAATAAGGGAGATTGTAGTATTAGGTGGGATAATTGGACCAAAAAAAGAGCCTTGGCTGTTATGTTCTTAGATGATGATGATGATAATGATGATGATGATGACATCAACGACGACGACGATGATGAGATGATGATGATGATGATGATAATAATAATAATAATAATAATAATAGAAATAATAATATATTATATTATTATTATTATTACTAGTTTAGGATAGTGCGTTGGTCGTGTAGGTCACATCAATATAAAAAAGTGCATTTATATGTAGGCAACTTTACCTCTAGTGACAACGAAGACAAAGAGACCATCTCATTAAGA
>JAABOM020057509.1:0-15045 GCA_011800125.2 Solanum clarkiae | reverse complement strand
TGCTAACAAAATTATGCGAATGAAAAATAAACTCGAATAAATAAAAAATAAATAATATAAGAAATTACATGGAATCATATCAAGAGGTAAAAGTTGAGAATGAGAAGAAAATAAAATATAAATAATAAAAAAATATTTTTAGAAATATTAAAATAATAAAAATAAACATAAAAATTTTAAGCTTTTCTTTTAAAAGAAAATATTATATATTTAAAAAATACGTAAAAAATATTATGAATTCTATTAATTATCAACTTAAAATATTTAAAATGCATCTCAAGAAATCATGATTGAAAAATAACTCATTTGATTTGTGAAATCTAATAATGTTACATAAATTAAAATCTAAAAAATAGATACAATACTCAATTCCCATTAAATATTTTCATTTTTCCCTTGTGTCGAGCCACTTCCACCTCCCTGGAGAAATGATCCTTTTGATTTTATAGTACAAGTCATAAATATATTTTTTTAATATTTATATTGTAAGTCAAAATATAATAGGATTATTTTGGATTAATCTGATATGCAAGTCATAAATGATTGTATATTATTTCTTTCCTTCATCATCTTTATTGTTTCAATTAATGAATATACGCGTTTTGCACGTATTATTACGTTAATTAATAATAGATATATATAAAAAATTATTATATGTATAATATATTATTAAATACAAAATTTTAGAAAAATGACATAAAAGTTTTAAGAAAAAAAAATAATTTATTATTATACTAATAATTAAGAAGCAAAATTAAATATAACAAACAAAAGTTTGTCATCAATATCAAAATCAAGATTATATAGATATCAATATACGAAAACACATATAAGGAAAACACATTATCATCTACTTCAACTATGTCCCATATATTTAGTGACCCAAATTGATGGCACTTCAACAAATTTAATTTCTACTCCTAAATGCCATTAGGTGCCTCCATTTGAAGGGTGGGTGATTTGTCCCAATCAAAGAATTTTGTACACAGTTGTATGTATACATCCCTGAGATAATATTTCAAAGTGTTCTTCAGGTGAGATTGACATGATTTTGAAATTCTCTATCTTATTATATAAGACGCAATGGATGGTTAAACAGGAACATTTTCGTCAATGTACCGACTTCAGCAAGAGTATTTTTCTAAAATTTTTACAATTTTTTATTTTACTTAAATTTAATTAGTTATACAAGTATTAAAAATCATGGGATCCTCTTTAGCTATGACTTTTAGTTTTAAATTTATATCCTTTGGTTATAGCATTATTATGTTGAATGTTGATAATATTTGTATATATTATGTACCTGCTTTGAGTAAAAAATTAATGATCAGTCATGAAAAATATTTTGATTATGGATGTCTCAATAGACCTCTTCATATTAAAAAAAATTAAATAACTATTTTTTTCTATTTTAATATAATTGGTGGATAATTTTTTTTTGAAATTTGGGACCCACTTTAACTATAATCTTTAGTTTTAAATTCATATACTTCAATTATAACTTTGTTATTTCGAGAGTCAACAATATTGTATATACTTTATAACTATTTTGAATAAAATATCAACAATAAATGATTAAAATTGTTTTAATTAATGACATCTCAATGGACTTTTTTCAGATCAAATTTGTACAAAAATGAGATTATTTACTACCACACAAATATGTATATATAATTTATTTTTAATAAAATTTAAAATCATTTAACTTAAAATTAATCAATATTAATAATACATATTAAATATTTTATTCTACATTTAATAAGATAATAATTTACAAATAACTATTGTGTTCGTGCATCGCACTTGATAACTAGTTTGAACATAAGTAGGAGTAGAACATAATATCTCAAATAACTAAAACGTTGAAACATTCGAGCAATTGGGAATTACTAATTAGTATTAGAAGTTAATAAAAATTCATGTTGTTAGGTTTTTTGTAGACATGTTTTCTAACTTAAGTAGGTTTGTGTTTATTCTGATTTTAAAGTTAAAGGTTTTGTTAATTTTATTTTCTTAAATATGTTACATATAATGATTTGAGTAAAATAGTAAATAATACTTGTAGTTTTTTCTGAGCACTTTGCACGTGATTAATTTGCGTACCTCAATTGACAATAATCATTATAGACAAAATTTAAAAATTGGCTTAAGATACATATATACTTCTTTGTTATCCGTCGCTAAATTACTTGCAGCTAAAATAAAATTATAGTTTTAGGTTCCTTCCTCGGTCATCTTTTCTTAAATATCACTATCTTCTAATAATTACGTTGAGAATTCTCAAATGAAACGTAATATCAAGTTTTTGCATTTGAATATACTAAAGACAACATAAAATCTGAAAATGGAGAAGGGGCTAAAATTATCCTTCATCCACCTCAAAATGGTGGTTTTCTTTAATTTCTTTCACCTTTCCTTTTGTTAAATAATAGAATATATCAGCATACAAAATATACAAGTTTTTTTTTTTTTTTTTCAAATACGTTTCTCCTTGTTTTATCTCACTTTTGGTTTATAATATTTTGTTCACCTACATTATTTTTATTTTCTTGCCATAATATTTTAATTTCTTTCAACTTTCCTTTTGTTAGATAATATATATCAAAGTAAAAAATACATCAGCCTTTTTTTTCAAACACGTTTCTCCTTGTTTTATCTCACTTTTGGTTTATAGTATTTTGTTCGCCTACTTTATTTTCATTTTCCTGCCATAATATTTTAATTTCTTTCAACTTTACTTTTGTAGATAATAGAATATCAGCATAAAAAATACATATGTCACAGACTTTGCATAATTCCATATTGACAACGCACCAAATACAAGGCATTCAATCCATCACACATAGCACATATATCAACTTCAAGAAGGAATGATATTGTCATACTCCGATTTTACACTCTGGACGTGATCGGCATCCAGAACCATTTTTAGTTCCAAGTGAACTGCTTGGCCTGACTACTTTACTCAGTGGAAGACTTAAATAATAAATGATAGACATAGATATATATATAATGAGCTAGAGATACTACAATAATATGAACAAACTGAATAGAAGAAATATCCTAATAATAATTGAAAATAAGAACCGAAACTCATGTTATTCACAGTCTATGGAACCTCTAATTAAGAAAAGTTGAAGCAACTATGGTGACAGGCCCGTGGTAACCTCAACTGAAAATAAATACTGAAACAGAGATAAAAGACTCCAAAGCCTCTGACTAGTAGGAGGCCTCACCAATAGCTAAATGGAATGTTAGGTATTCAACAAAGCGTCTACTGAGGGAATCTATCACATGTGTCTGCATCATAAAACAATGAGGTCCAAAGGACGTTAGTACATGGAATGTACGAGCATTTAAAATAGCCAAAACAGGGGACTCGGGATATGGTACTATACTTAGAAGTAGCTAAAACATGTCTCAAAATAGGATAGCAAAATAATAGATAAAATGCATACTGAAAGTAAAAAAACATATGTTGAAACTCTGTATGTAAGAATTAGTTTACTGTAGCTTGGGGAGTTTCTCTAACCGACAACCATCACTATGAGCTTCGTGATAATACAACGTCTTGCTTGCTGCCAGAGTCATCCCATATTTTGCCAGGGTAAGGGACAAAAACTAAGGGAGTGGATCTATCCCAAAACTGGGTCATCTCAGTAGCAATGAGTTGGTACTCTTGGTATAGTCCTATCCTACATTGGCTACGTACTTTATGAGTTCAAGTTATTATACCCTAACTCATATCGGTGCTCAATAATACTCTCAAAAGTATAAATCGTATGCTCATACTTAAAAGAATATAATTTCCTCTAGGTCTTACTTTTCTTTTCTTTTGGACTTAGCCCAACTTAGCATTCTCTTAACTTTTCTCAAAATTATCTAAAATCATTGGTTTTATGCTTCACTGTTTATAAAATACTTATGTTAATATTTTTCTTGAGTTTGAAGAAAGAATTGAAAATTCATAGATTTTTGTAATAACTTTAGAGTTTAACTAGTTTAACAACTAAAAGTAGTATCTCAACCTAAGACCTCATTATAGTAGAAAAATTCAATAAATTTCATGTTTTTCTTCAAAAATAGCATAAAAAAGAACAATTACTCATAATGAAGAAATCTTGTTAACAACTAATAACTTGATACTTGGAGAACTAGTAGTTACATGATGGTGAAATAATGTAGTAAAATTTTTGTAGGCCTTACATACCTGTAAGAATTAGGTTCTTGAATAATTTTGAAGAAAGCACTTGAAAGCCCTAGCTTTTGTCCTCTTGAAACTATATTATAAGTTTGGAGAGTATTTAAGCGTTAATGAATGTTAAGTCCAAACACAACCGCTGCCATCTCAAGATTATAGGTCGGATAGTTCCTCTCGTGAACTTTAAGTTGTCTAGAAGCATAAGCTATCACTTTTCCTCTCTGCATCAGCACACAACCTAATCCCATTCTTGATACATCACAATATATCACAAAATCCTCTGTTCCATCAGGAAAGGTTAGAACTGGTGCAATAGTCAATCTTGTTTTCAACTCTTGGAAACCCTTCTTACATTCATAAGACCACTGAAACTTGACTTCTTTTGAGTCAATTTAGTCAATGATGAGGATATGAAAGAAGATCCTTCAACAAATTTGCAGTAGTAGCCTGCCAACCCTAAGAATCTTCTTATGCCAGTTGGAGAGGTCGGCCTGAGCCAGTTCTTAAACGCTTCAATCTTCTAGGTGTCTACTTGAATACCATCCCCCGAGATAATATGGCCTAGAAAAGCCACTGACTTGAGCCAAAATTCACACTTCAAAAATTTCACATATAATTCATGGTCTTTGAAAGTATGGAGAACGATTCTGAGGTGATTGACATGCTCCTCCATATCTTTTCAATACACCAAAATATTGTCGATAAATACAATCACAAACATATCATGGTACGGTCTGAACACTCTTTTCATCAAATCCATGAAGGCTGCAAGCACATTAATCAACCCAAAGGACATGATCCAGAACTCAAAATGGCCATAATGGGTCCGAAAAGCTGTCTTCGGGATGTCACATTCCCTTACAAACTGATGGTAACAAGATCTGAGGTCTATCTTTGAGAAGCAAGAGGCACCTTGAAGTTGATCAAATAAATCTATCCTGGGGAGAGGATATTTGTTCTTTTATCATGACATTGTTTAGTTGCCTACAATCAATGCACATCCTGAGAGAGCCATCTTTCTTTCGCACGAATATGACAGGAGTACCTCAAGGAGAAGCACTCGGCCTAATAAAGCCCTTCTCTAGCAAGTCTCTCGATTGCTCTTTCAATTTTATCAACTCAGCGAAGGCCATCCTATAAGGTGGAATAGTGATAGCTAAGTATCAGGGAGTACATCATTCCCAAATTCAATCTCCCTTTCAGGAGGGACTCCAGGCAAATCCTCAGAAAATACTTCAGGAAACTCATTCACAATTGGGAATGACTTAAGAGTAGGGGGCTAAACATCATCAGACTTAACTCGCATGAGGTAACAAATACAATCTTTAGAGATTAGATTTCTGGCCCTATGGCAGGAATAAACTTACCCTTAGGTGCAACAGAATCACCCCCCCCCCACTCTAGGATTGGGTTCGTTGGGAAATTGGAACTAACGGTTCGGTCTTACAATTAATAGAGGCATAGCAGGCTTGAAGTTAATCCATGCCAAGGATCATATCAAAATCAATCATCTGTAACTCAATCAAATCAGCAAAAGTATTCTTATGATGGACGGACACTACACAAGCTCTATATATTTTTCAGCTAGAATAAACATACCAATCGAAGTAGAAACATCAAAGGGTTCAAGAAGACACTCAGGAGTTCTATCAAATCTACAGCCACATAAAGAGACACAAACAACAATGTGGCACCAGGATCCATCAAATTATAGGAATCAAGAGTAAAGACTTGAATCATACCCGTCACAATCTCTGGGGAATTATTTTGATCTTGGCAACTATCCATGGCACACAAACAGTTTGTAGCTCTGATTGTGCTTGTCATAGCACCTTTCCAGTTTTCTCTAACTAGTGGGGCTGGTGCAGAAGATTGAGCCTTATCAGCCCACCTTGGACAATCCTTCTAAAAGTGACCTAGTTGGCCACACTTGTAACATGCATCACTTCCTTCATGGCATTTTCCTAAGTGTGACTTGCCGTACTTACCACATGGTGGATTACCCTGTGAACCTTGAGCCATACTAGCCTATGACTGAGATCACTAGGTTCCAAAATTCTAAGTCCTCTATTAATTTTTGTTTCTGGGCATGGGTCCACTAACAAATAATGGTGCTAACCCTGACTGAAATCTACTACCGTTCCCATTCCCTCTCTTTCCAACATCATGGCCAAATGTCTTGGCCCTCTTATTTTTTTACTCTTCCTCGTCTTGTTATTTCTTCTCATTAGCTTGTTGTACATAAGTCATCAACCTCCCAATATCAATATTACTCACATGTCCTTCCATCTTTCTTTGGTCCTTTGTTTAGCCCATCAACGTATAACCCTATTCTCCCTCTCATATCTGCAACCATATTCAGAGCATCACGAGACAACTGGGTGAACTCGAACCCATATTCCTACATAGTCATAGAGCCTTATTTCAAATTCAAGAACTCTCTTACCTTAGCCTCCCTCAGTTTTCTTGAAAAGAAAAACCCTAAGAAAGCTTCCTTAAACACTGCCTAAGTCAGCACCGGGGCTTTCTGTCCTCTACCCTTATTCCACTGATTAAAACCACAGTCTGGCAACACCTTTGAGCTGGTAGGCAACCAGCTCAACTCTATCATCATCCGCTATATGCATCACCTGAAACACTTTCTAAATTCATCAATGTAATTCTCAAGATCCTCATTGGGTGTAGACCCTATGAACTTAGGCGGGTTCATCCTCAAGAACTCATGGACTCTGGATGTGTCTTGCGCATCCAGTTTACTTACTCCTTGTCTAGAAGCAGGCTGCTTCACAGCCTAGTCTATAGTCTGGATAGCCTAGTGAAGCTCAACATTCGAGATTTCAGCTTGTGGTGGTTGTTCAGGGACAATTGGATGATATCGCTCCAGCTACACCTCCTTTTTGAAGGCTAAAATGGTCTTTGTCAAGATATATAATTTAATCGAGGTTAGGATTGATCCCACAGGGAATATGGTAGACTTAGAAGAATTTAAAGCAATTTGGGTGGATTAACCTACTTATCTCCCCAAATGGGAGTTTTTGTAAGAACTATAAAAAGTAACCTTAAACTAAGACAAGTATGGGATCAATATGAAGAGTAACTATAGTATTGTGTTCCCCATGATTCCCTAACTTGGTGTTACCAGATAATCAAATTTTTTTCCAGTGTGTAGCATGCCGAATGGTAAGTTAAGTTTTCCAAACTCTTTGATCCAGGAAAGAGGTAAATTTTACTACGTGATTTGATCCATCCCCGCAATATAACAATACTAACCCTTACTTATTGTTCCAGTACAACCTCTTCTCGATCCAGTTTGGTTGATTAGATGAGAAACATCAATTGAATGTTGTTAGTTAATCTCTTTTTCTATTCTTTACTACCTTGATCTAGTCAGTAACACTAGGTGAGTTCTAACGTTGGCCACCACTAAAAAACATTCAAATCGAAGAGAATTAACTAACATGTATGCACACTTTCCAAGAATTATGAATTATTCGATTTTACCTTGTTAGTTCTTCATGGTTCCCACAACCCTAGTTGTGGATTTAGCTACTCATTATCAATGTAGATGCAAGAATCATAATTGTGAATAATATAATTAAGTACTTACACAATAGAATTAAGAACAATAAATCCAAGATCTTCACTAAGAATCACAATATTGAATTAAAGACACAAAATAATGTTTCTCACGATTCTCATAATGTTTCTCTCAAGATCTGTACTATTCTCTACTATTTTGTACGAAAAATAACCTAAATTTTTTAATTTATAGTATTTAAAATACAAAACCGAAACATATTAGGGAGAACTAGGTTGGCAGGCTCTATGGGCACTTCTACGAGTTGTATTATGTTTTACGGCCTCTAGTTAGGGCTTCATGGATTCTTTCTTAAATTCTAGGGATAGCTTCTACGAGACCCATCTACAGGTCATATAAAGTTCTACGACCCGAAAGGGATTTCGTCTAATGACTTTTTAGCAATTCTCCACTTTCTGATCCTCAAGGCACGATACCAAGTCTACAGCTTGTTTGGATGTTCACAGACTCAATTTCAGAAAATCACCCTTTACTGGATTTTGGTATGAAACCTTCTCTACGTCATGAAACTTTTCACGGACCGTAAAGGATCTCATGTATTAGTAGTTTCTACAACTTTAGCACACTTAGCCCAAAAATAATATCAACTCTGTAATCCTACAAAACAAACATAAAAAACACATCGCATCTACTAATATCGCTTTGAGAACACATAAAATTTCAAGTTTTAAGCATCAAAAGCGACAGACTCAATCTACATAATCACACTCAAACCTCAATCTAATAGTATACATCATATCAAACTCAAACACAAATACCCACACCACCTTTTAAAAGCACATAAGATTGCTATCAAACAAATTAATACAGATTAACCTATGTGGCAGTGCAACTATGACAAGAAAAGCAATTATCCATAACCAACACTTACTGAGTTAGTCTAATATCGACAATGCAATGCAAGTGTCGCCCTCTCAGAAAGAAGTCTCATATACCTCCCATAATGATGTTTTCAGATGCTTGAGACTTATACTAAATCACTCACTCTCACAAAAGACATTCAAATACCATACTCAATACTATATGATTTCCCCTATACTCATGACTATGACCTTTTGACTACTTGGACTATGATCACTTTAGGACTTTATTGGCTTGTAATGTAGGTTCACAAGGGACTTTGGTTTGATGTTTTGGGAACAGAGTGACTAAAGGCCCTCCTTGACAGTGCATTTTTCTATACTTTTGTCTTACCAATACTGTCATTTTTCACCTCATTCTCCCTTTTTCCCATTTTAGTTTTTCTGGGTGACTTATCCTCATTTTTCAACTTTTTGCATTTTCCTTTCACATCATTTTTCTTTTTAGTTTATTGATTAGGCATCAATTCATTTCTCTTGCACCCAAGATGTATTGTCATCCCTTTTTTTTTCATGTATCACTAGTTTCCCCCTCATTTTGTGTTTACCTTTACACCAGTTATTCTCAACTTAGGCTTTTAGCCCAAGTTTATATGCACAATATCCAACCTAGGAACTAGGCTACTTTTGGTAGCCACCCTCAACTTAGGCTTTTTGCCTTAGTCAAGGTGCACAATTTTCAAGGAAGGACTAGGGCCAATTTTAGGATTTTACATCTAATAAGGCTAGGTAACTTAGGTTTTTATAAAGAAAATGGTACATGCAAGGCTCAAACATTGGGATCAAGGGCTACTTTACACATTTGATTGGTTATTTAGGCTAAGTGGACTAATATGAATAACGACCTAAGATCATTTCCTAACCAACTACCCTACAGTCTAAATCAGAGTAATAGGGCAAGTTCTGAATTGAAACACAACATATGAATTTTAGCAAAGACTGCTCACACACAGATGACACTACTTGTATTATCAACAAAGACTCTCAGATCATGCTTTTAATCACAATTCATCCTCACTTATCAGAACAAAGCACTGTCAATAATCCAACATGCATGGTTGCTAACTATTCAAAATTTTGATGGGTATCATTTTCACACAAAAACAAACATATGTCATAGATATCAGTACTACATGCTACTAAAACTACCTATACATCCTAAATATGCCTATTCAACAGAAATTAAATATTCGTGGGGAAAACGAACACAGGCAAGAAAATCCCTAGGATTCAAAATTTGAGATAATTATAGGCCAAGGTTACTCAGGCTTCACTGAAGCTCATAATTATCCACACCCCATAAAAAAAACTTGCATTGTCCTCAATGAACAAAATAGAATATAAAGCACAAGGGTCAAAAAGAACCGTACCTGGGCGCCTAAGCGCCAGCCTCTACCTTGGGTTGCCTCCCAAGCAACGCCTGCTTTATTGTTGCGGCACGACATAGGCAACTTGGGTACTCAAACTACACCAAGTGTCCATGCTTCCACTGTTTTCACTTCTTCCACATTGTCAAGATACAACTTGACTCTTTGGCCATTCATTTTCACTACTAAAAACCTACCAAAAAGAGATGGACTGCGTCTCTCCAAAAAGCGACGGACTAAAGGACACAGTCCTTCACTTTTTTATTTAATTTTTTTTAAAAAAATTGATAATTAAAAGTGACGGATAGTATCTACATGTCAGTGGCATTTTTTGTTAGAATTTTCCTCCAATTTTTTTATTTAATACATAATTATTTAATAGCACAATGACACCGTCCGTCGTAATTTTTTTTAAAAAATTACGATGGACAAAGGCGACACTATTCGTCACTATTTTTATTAAATTAATGAACTTTTTTTAAAAAAAATAGCAATGGATGCCATCGCTCAGTCCATCGCTTTTTTGGTCAAATGGTCAAAAAGTTTTAATGAAGGGCGACAGATAAAATGACCCCGTCCGTTGCCCCTAATCTTATATAAAAAATTTTGGCCGATATTTCCATTATTCTTTCGCTCTCAAACATTATTTTCTTTCAAAAAAATCCTAACCCCCTTCCCCAAACCTGTCGCCCTCTCATTACTCCATCGTCGGTTGCTGCTGCCGCCGCCAAACGCTGATTCCTCCTCCCCCATACCTAAGCTACTAGTTTTCTTCTTTTTTTGCTCTATTTTTAGTGTTTATAGGTATTATTTTGTTGTTTAAAGTTTTTGAATTTTGTAAGTTATTAGCTAGCCCATTTCACTTTTCCTGTTGATGTTATGATATTACAAAACTTATTTTGTGTATTGTATTGTGAATATGTGAATGATTTTTTTTTTGTTTTTATGGCTAAACTTTAAATTTGATTTTTTAAAATAGTTTATGAATTGGGTACTCTTGTGCTGAAATACTAATGTTATGAAGATACAATGGTATTAGCATAGTTAATTTGTATATGTTGTGTGAAATAGTGAGTAAACAACATTTTTAGGGTTATAGTTTGAATCTGGGGTTTTATGAATGAGATTGTAAATTAGGTATTTTTAGTTGGAATTGAATTATTATTGAAGTTAATTAGAATGTTGGAACTGAATTGAAGTTAGAATGAAGTTAGAATTGTTATTGAAGTTAGAATAATTTGCTGTTGAAGTTAGAATGTTAGAATTGAATTGAGTTGTTACGTTGTTGAAGTTAGAATGAAGTTAGAAATATTGTTGTTGAAGTTAGAATGTGGGAATTGAATTGAATCGTCGTTGAAGGTAGAATGAAGTTACAATTGTTGTTGAAGTTAGAATAAATTGTTGTTGAAGTTAGAATGTAGGAATTGAATTGAATTATTATTGAAGTTAGAACAAAAAGTAGTTTTTAAGTAGAACTTAGATTTAATTTTGAACTTGAACTTTGGGATTTTAGAACGTAATTTGAATTTTAAGTTGTGTATTTTGATTAGATATATTTTAAACTTGAACTATAGAAGTAATTTTACTTAAGTTGAACTTAAGTAGTATTTAACTTAAACTTAGATTTAATCTGGGGAACTTGAATATTTTAATAAGATGTGAACTTTGAAGTTGAATGTAATATAAAATTTGAACTTTAATTAGGATATCTTAAGTTTGAAGGTTAGGATTTTTTATTTAAGTAGAAGTTAGATTTAATTTCATTAGAACTTGAATTTATACGATTTTACAAGTTGAACTTTATTTGTGAATGGACTTGTATATAATGTAGAACTAGAACTTTAATTTAGAATTTGTTAAGAATATGGATTTAGTAGTGTTTAACTTGAACTTAGATTAAAATTGGAACTTGAATTTTAAATTATGAACTTTAAAGTTAAATATTATATAAAAAAGGAACTTTAGGATTTTTTTTTAAGTTGAACTTAGATTTAATTTTGAATTTGAACTTTGGGATTTTAGAACTTAGATTGAACTTCAAGTTGTAAATTGTGATTAGATATAATTTAAAACTCGAACTATAGGATTTGTATCTAAGTTGAACTTGTGTTTAACTTGAACTTAGAATTAATTTGGAATTAACTTGAATATATTAAGTTGTGAACTTTGAAGTTGAATGTAATACAAAATTTAAACTTGAATTAGGATTTCTTAAGTTTGAAGTTTAGGATTTTTTACTTAAGTAGAACTTAGATTTGATTTCATTAGAACTTGAATTTATACGATTTTAGAAATTAAATTTATTTGTGAACTTTGTATTTGAATATAATGTGCTTTAATTGTACTTGAAATTATAGGTTTTCAATATTCGCCAGCGCCACCAATCGAAGTAGCACCTACCTATCACACCTGGGGAGGGTACCCTAGACGTGGCCGACACTCAATGACTATTACTAGTCCCCGAGCGAACCACTTGGCCTCATTGTCACATCTTACTCAACAGCGGAATAATATTCGTATAAAACATTTAGGGAAAAGTAAAGAGATCATAAAATAATCTCAAGATGATAGATCAAGTTTAGGGAAAGGGAATACTCAAAAGTGCTCTACTCAAGGTCTGTGAAGCCTCTACTCTGAATGTCTATATGGTACCATGATAGGCTATGGCTACCCAACATCAATGAAATAATGGAAATTGAAATAAATAGTGACAGTCTCCTCTGGATAGCAAAGAGGACTCACCAAAACTCTGGGACTCGAAATCTCTGAACCTCAATGGTGCGTCTGTTGAAATATTCTATCTCTTGTACCTACATCATGAAACGATGAAACGCCAAGGGGTGTCAGTACGTGGAATGTATTGGTATGTAAATGGGCTAAAATACACAGACAAGGCTCAAACTGATCAACAAACTTGACTCAAGGCTCAACTCTTCATCTCATAACTCAACTCAAGAAATCATACAAGTTTTTAAGTTTGAAATCATGCTTTAGAAATAGACTCAGTGTTTAATGCAACTCGGTTTAAAAATCAGAATATGCTCACTCAAGTGTTTGCTTGGGAGTTTCTCTAATTGAAATACTCTCAACCCCATCATTATTTCATGTTGATGTGCAAAAAATGTGACAACATTGCCTCGCCCGTCCTTAACTTGCCACGGAAAAGGACACATTAACTCTACCTTATGGATCCATAATTAATGTCCATTTGCGGGAGAAGAGTCACCGAAATGACCCGCATGACTATCTTACACTAGCAACGTAATTCTGTGAGATTGAGTAGATATATACTCGCTCCCCGCTCGGTGCTCAATACTCCTCCCAAGACTAAAATATGCTTAACTCATAATTCAACTCATCAGTCTCAACTCATCAATCAACTCATCAATCATCTCATCAAACTCAACCCATCTCAATTGTTCAACAATTCAATCAATCAATACAATGAATTAAACTTGACTCAAACTCAATATGATCATTTGGACTCGTCAATTTACTCATCATGTAGTGCAAGTAAGGTAACATGTGTAACTATATAAGTGACATCAATGTAATATACATCTCGTGATCAATCATGCTCAAATTACTCAACTCATGTACTCAACCTCAACCTCAACCTCAATATCATTATTATGCAAAGAATCTCATAAATTGTGCAATTTAAAACTCAAGTAGATAAGTATAAAGTACATATGTAAATTTCATGCCAATACTCATGTGATACAGTGATTTACTCATGTAAAAGCAGGACCTCATGATAAATACAAAGATATAGTATCAAAATAGAAGGAATTTCTCAAAACATCAACTCTTTTCAAATCTTTGACTCAAGGAAGATAAAGGGGCATGTGAAGGAAAGATTTCAGACTTTGTAAGTCTTACATACCTGGTAAAGAGTTTATCAATAAATTTCTCAAGAAATTTGCCTCAATCCTTTGAACCTTAGCTCTTTCTCCTCTTCTTCACTCAAGGTCTCGACTTAGTTTTTGCATAAGGGACTTTAGAATATATTTTTGAAACTCTTTTAGGACAAAAACTGTTAGATCCCGTAAGTTAGAACCCGTAAATCCCTAATTAGTTCAATTTGGTAAAGTTTGGGACCAAATGTAGATTTTTTTCTAAGTGTAGTCCTTAAAATTTAAATTGTAGTTGGGTCATATGTGCGGCTGATTTTGATTGGTCAAGTGAAAGGTATTGTGCCTATATATATATATTTGTATATTTATCTCTTGTACAAAAAGAGATTTCCACACTTAGAGAAAAAAAAAAAAAGAAGCAACCTGATAACTGAAGCAACCTCTCAGGTTGCTACAGTGCAAAGAAAAAAAATTATATTTTTTCGATCTTTCAATTATTTGACGCTTCAATCTTGGTATATTGGATCCCCTAAGTGGCGTGGAGGCGTTAATCGGTCAAGAAAATGCTTGGTTTGACGGCTAGGAAGATTTGGGTCTAATAAGGAGCTTGAAAGGTATGCTAATTTCTAGCTCCATTTATGTAAATTAAAGCTTGTGGGTATGTTAAGGGTGTGTTAAATTGAAGGTAAAACATGAAAATAGGGTTGGTTGTTAGTTGAATTGTGAATTTCGAATTCGGGGTTGGAATTGAGGACAAGTTTGCATATGAAGATATATTGATTTATAGTTTTGTGTTTATGTTTATTTGTCATAAAAATAGTTCTTGTGGGGTGAAAGAAGTGTTGGGAAACTATGTGAATGTATACATGAGGGTTAGCTTTAATTGGAGTATATAGGAAGGCTTGAATATGGTAGATGTATATTTATATTTATGACTGCCCTATTTTACTAGATATGCCATAATAGCGTTTTGTGGTGTTGTGATGTTGTGATGGCCTTGAAGGTGGTTTGTTG
Source organism: Solanum clarkiae (assembly GCA_011800125.2). Lineage (NCBI taxonomy): Eukaryota > Viridiplantae > Streptophyta > Magnoliopsida > Solanales > Solanaceae > Solanum > Solanum clarkiae. Next base: position 148 of record JAABOM020057509.1, on the reverse strand, counting down.
GTGTTGTAGGTTGTTGTTGTTGTTGTTATTGATTGATTATTTGAGCCGAGTTGAATTCTCGGGGCGACGTGTTATAAGGGGAGATGCTGCCGAAATTTTTATAAAAATTTGGAACACAAAGTTAGGATTTAAGACCCGATATGGTTGT
>JAABOM020057508.1:0-15050 GCA_011800125.2 Solanum clarkiae | reverse complement strand
TTCACCTATCATACGACGTGAGCGCTTTGGCCGATGTTCGCCTCGGCTCACTTATGCTATGGTTGGGGTTTATGTCGAAGATTTGAACCTTCTGGTGCTATGTATAGTATGGCGCGAGTCTGGAGGTCGCCATCATTCCCGTCCGTTATGCATTACTTGATATTTCAAATAAAAAAGAGTATTTTGATGTCTACATGTGAATTGACTCATATGCCTTTATGTGGAGATTATTACTCTTGTTTATACTTGCACTTTCTGCTTTACATATTCAGTACGTATTTCGTACTGACCCCCTTCTTTCGGGGGTTGCGTTTCATGCCCGCAGGTACCGACGTACAGGTTAGAGACCCTCCATCTTAGGATCTCTATCTGCCATTACCGCACTCCTTTGTCTCAGGAGCCGACGTGTGGTATATGTACTTAGCCTTTTGTTATCTACATTTGATACTTATATATATTCGAGGGTACGACGGGGCCCTGTTGCGTTTTATGATTCGGTTTGTCTGTATAGAGGTATGTGGATACATGTGGGTGTGGGATTTTGTATGTGACATGATTGTGTATGTATGAGATTTCTATTGGGCGATTTTACCGCAGCGGTGACCTTGTCGGCCCGCATATGCATATGTATACATGTTTGTTATGTACTGGGATTTTGCTTGCAGGTGCGGTTAATCAGTAAAACAGAGGAAACTCTGCCAAAATTTTTTTGGTAGATTCCTTGGTTGTAATAGTTGGTCTTTTGGGTTAGTGTTTGTTGGGGTGCCCAATTGGCACTAGTCACGCCCTCGGATTGGGTCGTGACAACCACAAAATTAAATACGATGGCATAAATGACTAATAACAATCAAATATTTATAGATATATGGTGATATAATTTCTTTCATGATCATAGACTAGTTATTTGTATGGGGCAGAGTGTGATCTGATTAGGAAATCTCATATTCAGAGGATGAAAGTCGTTGAGGTGAATGTGTGGGCATACTAAAAGAGACAAGATTGGAAACGATGATATCCAAGAGATGGTAGGAATGACCAGTATGCTGGCCAACATGGGGGAAGCGAGATTTTGATAGTTTAAACATGTGAAGACGAGAAGTGCAAATGACCCACTGAGGAGGTGTGAGCGATTGGTAGTGACAAGTGTCGAAAGAGATAAAGGCAGACAAAAAATGTACTGAAGGAAAGTGATTAGAAAGGATCTAATGTATATTGATCTTAGTGAGGACATATTGACCTTAAATAGGATAGTTTTGAGGATTAAGGTTGTAGTTGAGCACTTCTCTTACCTCCCTGTGGAATAGGCTTGTTGGTCATACTTGGATCTTCTTTCTCACCAGTTATATTAGCACTATTCTTGTAGTTTCTTGATCTTCAATCTCAACTATCAAGTGTTTTTATGCTATGATTAAAATTTTATATTTAATGATTTACTAGTGTAGAGATGGATTACTCAAATTCCTTATTAGACATATTGTTAACCCATTAAGAATTATCTCCTCATGTTTTTACGGCTTGCTGTATAAGGTACATGTTCTTAATTCTAAAGCATCATTTAATATTTTGTTATTCCTTATATGACTTGGTACGCATTTTCAAGTGAAATTTTTATTGGTTAACTAGCTAGTTCAGATTATGTTCATTTAAAAGAACAACAAATCTATGGTGCTTGGACTCATCAGAAATATCGACAGTTGCGTGTCTGATACTCCAAAAATAGCATATTTTTGAAGGATCTGACATGGGTGAAGCAACTGTTAAGTACATAAACATTAGTATGTCTTATTGTTTTAATAATTAACAAACAGTCTAAGGATCAGGTAAGATATCAGGCTTCCGTGCTGAATCAAGTTGTGAAAAATAGCCTGTAAAGCTGTTGTGGTTGGTGAGAATTCTTTCAGACTTGTACTGAAGGACTAGTTGTCCATAAGTTATACCCACAATAGCATAAAATATAGAAGTCCAAGGTTTTAACATAAGTTTTTCAAGCATAGTTTACATTGACTATTCTCCGAGTTGAAAAGCTTTCCTTTGGCTTCTAGTGCAAGAATATACAGCAACCCAGACGTGGGACCTGACAGACCAGGTCTATAGTTCTACTATTTGCATGTCTTGTATTGTGTTCCAAAGTGTAATATCACCCCTATCCTATAAAGGTTAGTGATCAGCTTTTGTTTTTGTTGATTCAAGTATCGAATACACCTTGTAGACAGTGTTGTAGTCTAAAGGTGTGTTTGTGTTTTTTTAGTCTAACTACTCAGGTGTTGTAGGTTCAATTAAAATAGGATTTGTGGGTGCTTATTGCTTGTGTTAGTTGTACAAGTTGTTGGTGTTGCAAGGGAAAGTAGAGAAATAGCGTGTGAATTGTATTTCTTTACTTTGCTCTTTAGTGGATTCGGTTGGTAAATCTTGTGGTGACAGGTCATGATTGTTCCACCCTTAAGCAAGGAGTTTTTCTACGTAAAAATTATTGTGTCTTTACCTTCTGTTATTATTTCTCTTCTGAGCTTGAATTATTTTACGTTGAGGGACCTGGTAAGCTATCAGTTTGGACGCTAACTCAATAATTGGTATCAGATCAGGGATCTCTATCAGGTTCGTACCTTCAGATTTTCTGTGAAAATGGTTGCTCCACTCAACTTGGAAGAAGTTGCTCCACTCAACTTGGAAGAAGAACAATCATCCACTAAACCACCAAGATTCAATGGCAAGTACTATGGGTGGTGGAAAGGTAGGATGCATGATTTCTTGATGGTTGAAGACAGTGAGCTCTGGGATATTGTCCTAGATGGGCGTTATGTCCTATGACAAACATAAAAGAAGGTGATATAACCAAATTTGTTCCAAAAAATAGGCAACAGTATACTGAAGTTGATCGGAAGAAAATAAAAAAAAACTACAAAGCAAAGAAACTGATTGTATATGGTATAGGAGCTGACGAATACAACCGGATCTCAGCCTATGAGTCTGCTAAATAGATCTGGGACTGTCTAAAAAATACATATGAAGGAACTGAACAAGTTATAGAATCTAAGGTTGACATGTTAACATCACAGTATGAGGACTTTATCTTGCACGAAGGAGAAACCATACAAGAAAAGGGAGACAAGATTCTCAGCAATAACTAATGAGCTTAAGTGTCTGGGAGAACCCATCAGTCAGAGCAAACAAGTTGGTAAGATTCTGCGGGTTCTTCCCAAGTCTTGGGAGAGCAAAGTGGATGTCATTACTGAGTGAAAGGACCTGAAAACCTTGAGGATAGACATTCTCATTGGTATACTCTACACACATGACTTTGCTAAAAGAGAAAGGAAGAAAGACAAACATTGGCCCTGCAGAATGTTCATAGTGATAAAGAAATTGATGGTGTTGATATGGCTTATCTCACAAAGATATTTAAGAAGTTTGTGAGAAAAAGTCATGAATTAACAAAGAAAGAAAATACTTAAAAAGCTTTTGGGAGTAATGATCTATGTCATGGTTGTGGAAAGCCTGGACACTTTGTCAGAGAGTGTCCTCATGGAAGAGGTGACTACAAAGATGGAAAGGAAAGAAGGAAGGACCAGGTTCCAGACAAGTACAAGAAACGAGTTGCTGCTGAAAAAATAATGATAAAGGCTCTAGGAGTTTGGGGAAATTTGTCCAGTGGATCTGATGAAAAAGAGCAACCTAAAGATTCATCCATCGTTGTTGTAAAAGATGATGATCAAAATCTATGATGGACTATTTGCTGTTATGGCTTAGTCAGATGATGATGAGGATGAATATGATGATGATGAGGTAACCTTGCTAGACCTTAAAAATAACTTAGATCTATACTCTACTAGAAAATTAAAAAAGCTAGCATGTATCCTTATTGACTCCATCTATGAATTGACCATTGAGAAGGACTTGCTCAACAATAGTGTAGATGTGTCTCATGATAAAAAAAAACAGTGTTGACCTCTCAGGTGTCAGATTTGGAAGTTAAAATTATGACTCTTGAAACTGAAAAGGGGGAACTATTGAAACTAATGGAAGCTGAAATTTAGTCTAATGCTAAGTTAAAAATAAAGATTAGTGAAAATGAGTCTGTCCTGGAAAAAATTGAAAGAAGCTGAATTAAAATTAATTTGGCCTTAGAAAGAAACTTTGTAATTGAAAAGGACTTGATGAGAGTTAAACAGGACCTGGATAAGTTTATGAAGTGGAGAACTTCCTATAAACTTTTAGGAGATATGTCCTGTAGATGGAGTTCAGAGAAAAAAGAGCTAGGGTATGTCAACAAAATTGACCCACTCTATAATCCACACAGTAAGTATGTGTCTGTGGCTGACAACTTACTATGCCTGCACTATGGGAGAAATAGCCATCTAAAAGGGAACTGTGAAGTACTAAGGAAAACCTTGAATAAACAAAAGATGATTCAATCAGATAAAAGAAGATGTGCTAGAGGGGCCAGGTCCTAAACCTAAATGTAGGACCAGACCCTTGCCTCTCTGGACCAGAAAATACGTTATTGGACTTTCATCTACCTATTGGGAGCTCAGATTGAAATGGGTTTCCAAAACTAACTTTTAATCCTTACAGGAAAGTCAGGAGAAAGCAGTCAGTGTTGGTACATGGACAGCGAATTCTCAAAATGTAGGACTAAAAACTTCCTTACATTGAAAGAATTTGAAAGAGGCCGTGTTTCCTTTAGTGGTGGTCAAAAAGGCTACATTATGGGGATAGGAAAGATTGGTAAATGTTTTGAGAAAGCTATTGAAGATGTGTATTATATTGAAGGTCTAAAGTACAGTCTATTTAGTGTATCTCAAATTTGTGACAAAGGAAATTAAGTCAGGTTCTTATCCGATAAATGCACTGTTATAAACTTGGAAACAAATGAGGTTGTGCTGATTGCCTTGAGGTGCAGAAACATGTATGTAGCAGACCTAAGGACCACAAAGCAGGACAATCTGACCCGTTTAAAGGCTCAAGATGATTCGTGTGACTTATGACACATAAGATTGGGTCATGTCAGTCCCTTCTTGCTGAACAAATTGGTGTCCAAGGACCTGGTTCGAGGCTTGCCTAAGGTAAATTTCAAAAATTCAAAAGTATGTGCAGCTTGTGCTCAAGGAAAGCAGACTAAAGAATCCTTCAAGTCTAAATAGGAGGTAAGCACTACTCAACCTATTAAACTTATTCATACTGATCTTTGTGGTCCTATAAAGGTTCAAAGTAGAGCAGGAAAGAAGTATATCTTGGTTGTGGTTGACGATTACTCATGATACTCTTGGGTAAAATTCCTGAGATCTAAAGACGAAGCTGGGGAATTGCTGATCAACCTCATAAAGCATATCCAAAATCAGTTTGGGAGCAAAGTTGCTAGGATTAGGTCTGACCATGGTAATAAGTTTGAAAATTCAACATTGGATGGATTTTGTGTAGAAAACAAAATTCACCATAATTTTTCTACTCCACGTACTCTTCGACAAAATGAAGTAGTGGAAAGAAAAAATAGAACCCTGGTGGAGATTGGAAAGACCATGTTGATAGACTCTGGATTGGCTAAAAACTTATGGGTTAAGGTTGTTAACACTGCTTGTTATGTGACTAACACATGTTTGATAAGGTCTCTAAAAAACAAGACTCCCTATGAACTCTTGTTTAGAAGGAAACCTAATATCAGTCATTTGAGAACTTTTGGGTGCAAGTGCTTTGTCCTCAAAATGGCAAGGAAGAAGTTGAAATTCTTTATTCCAAAAGCGATGAAAGTATATTTGTTGGCTACTCTACTAGCAGCAAGGCCTATAGATTATTCAACAAAAGAACACTCTATGTTGAAGAAAGTGTGCATGTCATCTTTGATGAATCTGGACACATAAGGAGCACCAATGATCTAGAAGATTCGGACAAAAATGAACCACTTCAAATGCAACATGATGGCTTGATAGATGATCCTTCAAGGGATCTTACAGATTCACTAGGAAACAAGTCAAATGCTGGCGATGATACTGGTGGTTCCTTAGAAGAATCAGGTCAGGTTCTAGAGAACCTGAGGAAGATGCAGATGAGACAGGTCAGGTTGATGAGGCTGAGGGTGCTCAACAGAATGCATCTGAGTATTCTGCTGCATAAGCAAGTCAAAGTCAGTTTTCTACAAGGCCTCACAAATGAAAACATCAATCATCTCATCCAATGGATAATCTAGTCTCCCCTCTGGACTCAGGGATACAGACCAGGTCCAAGAATAGAAATCTAATGGCTTGTGATGCATTCATGTCCTCCATAGAACCTAAGAATGTTAAAGAAGCTCTCAAGGATGCAGACTGTTAACTTCATGTAGGAAGAACTGCTTCAGTTTGAAAGAAGTAAGGTATGACAACTGGTTCCAAGGCCCTCAGATAGAACTGTAATAGGGACCAGGTGGGTGTTCAGGAACAAGCTTAATGAAAGTGGTATTATTATCAGGAACAAATCCAGACTTGTGGTTCAGGGCTTCAATCAAGAGGAAGAGATAGATTATGATGAGACATTTGCTCCTCTAGCCAGAATGGAATTTATCAGAATTCTAATTGCTTTTGCTATATATGGAATTTAAATTATTCCAAATGGATGTCAAAAGTGCCTTTCTAAATGGATACCTTAAGGAGGAAGTATATGTGAGGCAATCTCCTGATTTTGAAAGTGTTGAATATCCAGATCATGTCATGACATGATCTGGATAAAGCCTTATATAGACTGAAACAGGCTCCTAGGGCATGGTATGAGAGATTGTCTGGGTTCTTACTTGGTCATGGTTACAAAAGAAGAAAGATTGACAACACCCTATTTCTGAAAACAAGAGGAATGAACTTGTTGATTGTCCAAGTGTATGTAGAGATGACGTTATTTTTTGTGCAACAACAAATTCTCTATCTAAAGAATTTGGGGACCTGATGATAAGTGAATTTGAGATGAGTATGATGGGTGAACTTAGCTTCTTTCTGGGCTTGCAGATCAGACAAACCCCTGGTGGGACTTTTATAAGTCAAGCAAAGTACATCAGGGACCTACTCAAGAAGTATCAACTGGTGGATGCAAAATCAATTGACACTCCCATGGGAATAAGCACAAAACTGGATGTTGATGAAGGTGGTAACCCGGTAAATGCAACCATGTATAGAGGAATTATAGGATCATTACTGTATTTGACTGCAAGCAGACCAGACATAGTCTTCAGTGTTGGCATATGTGCTAGATTTCAGTTCTGTCGAAAGGAATCACATATGAAGGCTGCTAAATGAGTCCTCAGATATCTCAAGAGGTTTAAGTGTTTAGCCCTATACTATTGTGACACCCCATAATTCTATATCCTCATATGTAACTATGATTCAAGCTACATTCCTATATGTGGGGAGTGTATTAGAGTTATAAGAGACCTCTAGTACTTAGACAAGTTCAAGACTTTCCTATAAATTGAGTTTTGAGTAATGGATTATGCAATGGTCAACTTTAAATGATCATAACTTCTAGCACACAAAGACCTAGATGACTCATAGTATACCAAATGAAAGCTCTTTGAATTAGCTTTCCAATGCAACTGGTTTCACCTTATGCCGAGTTTGGAATCAAACGTTATGATCATTTTACTGAAAACTATCAGTGCAGAGTTACACTATGAGTCGTAGATCGGGGTACGAGTCGTAGTGTGAGCTCGTAGCAACTTCCAGAGACTCTGAAATTGTGCCAAAGGGTTACGAAAGGGATCCTACGAGTCGTAATACTATATACGGGTCGTAATGGGGCCCGTAACGAAATTGACAGCTTTTGAGAAAGGTTATTTTCGTCAATTCCTATCCATTTCTCCTTAACCCTCAGCCGTTGTGGACTAAATATAAGTCCTAAAAACAGACTCTTAGTCACAATTTTCCCCCATTCTTCACTTATGGTTTTCTTGAGGAAAAGGAAGAAAGCAAGAGATGGGAAAGAGGAGCAAAGTTCTTGGTTCTACCGAAAAGTTTGTTTACTTCTTCAACCTCCAGGTATGTAAGGCTCACTTTAGTGTGATATTTTGTTCCTCACACGCTCCTTCAACTTCTTGAGTGAAGATTTGGTAAAAAAGTAGAGATTTGAGAAATTATATTATGTAAATATTGAGATTATGTACTCATTGTGAATTCTCTTGATATTTTATGAAGTTTTATTGCATCATATACTTTCAATATGGTATTGAGTTGTAGTTTTATACTTGATAGCATGAACTTTAGATTTCATGATTTATTTATTTTTTTGAGAAATCCAAGCATATTTTGAGTTGAGGTTGGGTTTTGAAGATTTGAGTTGAGTATGTTGAGTTGAGTTTTGAGCATAATTTACTAAGTCTACATGAGCATGAGTTTTTGATGAAATTGAGCATTGAGTTTAAATGATGTTTTGAGTACACATTGATGATGATGATGCAAATACATATTTTTTTCAAAATATATTTATTAAAGATGATGATGAGATAATGATGAGATGATGATGAGTTGAGTTATGATGATGATGAGTCGATGATGACTTAATTGATGAGTTGAGCATGTTTAAGTCTTGGGGGAAGTATCGAGCACCGAGCGGGAAGCGAGTATACTTTTACTTTAACCCACAGAACTACGTTGCCAGTGTAGGATAGTCGTTACAGCTAGTCTAACGGCTCTTGTCCCGCAAGTGGGCATTTATTACGATCCAAGAAAGAGTTGATCGCCCTTTTCCGTGGCAAGTTAAGGGCGGGCGTGGCAACGATGTTGATTTGTTGTGCATCACGTAACTTAAGGTGGTGGGATAAGGATCTCGGTTCAGAGAAACTCTCAAGCAACATTATATTGATTGAGTATGATATTTTTAAACTGAGATTAGCACTACTAAGCTTATTTTATCAAGTATATTTTCAAAGCATGAATTACTTTAAACTTGCATATGATGAGTCGAGTATGAGTTTTGAGTTGAGTATGAGTTGTTGAGTCGAGATGAGTGAGTCGAGCCTTAAATTTCTTGAGCTATTTTACATACCAATATATTCCATGTACTGACGTCCATTCTAGACCTGCATCGTTTTATGATGCAGATACAGGAGATGGAGGATTTCAGTCCCTGCACCATTGAAGTCTATATCAATACATTCCAGAGTTGGTAAGCCCTCCTTGCATTCCGGAGGAGCCTTTTTATCTTCTTACTGTCATGAAGTATCTTTTATTTTCTTTGAGTTGAGATGTCCATGGCCTATCATGGCATCATCTAGATTGTTGAATAAAAGCTTCATAGACATTAAGTAGAGGATTGTCAAGTATTATGTACTCCAAATTTATACATTTGAAACGATGAGTTATTTGATGTTATGTACATATATGTATATTTATTCACATGATGTCCTTTTATTTGAGTACTATTCTTTTGTTGTCGAGTTGATGTGATGATGAGGCCAAATGATTCGCTTGACGACTAGTAATAGTCTCTAAGTGCCAGCCATACCAAGGGTACCCTCCCGAGGCATGACACATAACTCATATTATGATACAAAAATTTTAACTTATGCCACGAAAATTTAAAACTTATGCCAAATCAACTTTCTTGATAACATTAAGAGTAATTGAGATAAGACTAAGTCTAGTTATGGTGAACAAAATTGGTCTCTTGTATCAACGGAAACCAAGATTTTGTGATCATTTTGTATCATTGTGAAATACTGGTCGTACAACAGCCTTAAAATCTTCATAAAATCTTTGCTCTGAGAACATGGAGGCTCGTTTCCTAGCAGCAGCAGCCATTTCCAGCCTCTCATTCTCTGGCATCTTAACGACTTCAATGATTGCTTCAGCAAATTCCTCTACGCTTTTGGCGAGAAACCCAGTTTGCTTTCCATCTTCTGGCAACACAATATCCATCCTTGGGCCAGCTGAATTATGTGCTAAATGAAACCAACAAACTCGAGGTTAAAAAATAAGCACAGTGAATATGTTAGAATATTATGTATGTAGAGACTCACAGGGAAAACGATTATTATGTACTATGTAGATATAACTATAAATAGGACTGATTGTAATGAGGTAGATCCGTACTTTATTACTCCTTCCATCTCATTTTATGTGGTACCGTTTGACTTGGCACAATGTTTACAGAAAAAAAAAGAAGACATTTGAAACTTGTGATCTAAAATCATCCATAGATATTTAGGTTGAAAAGACTGATTGGATGGGCTTATAGCTTTTGATCTATAAGCCAAAAACCATTAGTTAGAAATCTTAACCTATAAGCCAAAAGCCATAAGTTAAGATTTCTAACTAATGGTTTTTGACTTGCTTTTGTCTTTTTGGCTTGAAAACAAGTGCTTATAAGCACTTCCATACTTTATCTAAACACTCTGAAATTGCTTAAAAGCTATTCTAGTTTAAAAGCACTTAAACTAAGACAATTCAAAAATGTCGAAGTTTATATGGAGCAACCACCTAAATTTTGTTGCTCAGGAGAGTCTAGTAACCTTGTACGCCGATTGTGTTGATCTCTCTGGAATATAATTGTCTTCGCAAGCCTGACTTGGGAAAGTTCAACACAATATATCAAGAATTACACATGATTCGTAGTGAAAATGATCACTCTTGTATTTTATCAACATTCTACTCCAAATCTATGTATTTATTAGTGGTTTCTGTTGATGATACATTGACAATGATCAAGATGGTATCACTAATTTAAAACAACATCTCTTTCAACACTTCCAGACTAAAGAATTCGGCAGATTGATGTACTTTTTAGATATTGAGGTCACTCAGTCTAGATCAAGCATTGTCATTTCATAACGAAAGTATGCCCTAAACATTTTTGAAGAGATAGGAATGGCAGGACGTAGTACTGTTATGGATCCAAATAGTGTTTTGGACAGCAAAAGGAGACAAGGGTTTCCCTAGCCATAAGGCGAGGTGAGCAGCAAGGTGCTCACCTTTTTGAAGTACAATGCTAATCAATATCAAAAAATTAAAATTTTTGATTGTATATATAAATAATTGAAATCTCAATCTTAATAACATATTAGCAAATGTTTCCATTCAAAAATTGAAAATAGATACTCCCTTCATTTCAAAAAAAATGACCTACTTTTCTTTTAAATTTGTTTCAAAAAGAATGACTCCTTTTATTGTTAATACTTTAATTGTAGCTTTCCAAGTGGCATGTTTAAAGCCACAAGATTAAAAGTCATTTTGCTACATTTGATATAACTTTTATTTAGTACCACAAGATTGAAAAATCTACTTTATTTTCTAAAATTTCATATTAAGTCAAATTAGGTTATTCTTTTTAAAACAGAGGGAGTAACATATACTAAAAGTCCAGAACTTGAAAGAGAAAAATACAAAACAAAAGTCAAAATAGTGAGAAAAAAACAGAGGTAAAAGTAGCTATGAAGTCTTAAGAAGAAGAAGTAGAAAAACACAAGAAGAAGAAAAGAAGAAATACGCACTGATTGGACTTTGGAATCGTCTTTTTGGTTGGTCATCAGAAAAAGTCTAATTGGGTCAATTGGTTGGCGTTGCAGTCTAAGTCTAAGAGTGCAACTTTGCAAATTAGGAAAGAAAATCCTAAAATTACCTTATAACTTTTAAAACCCTAAATTGGTCGCTTTTTTTAAAGAAAATACAAAAGGCGATGCCTTCCTCGCCTTTGTTGCCTCTTGCCTTTGTCACCATTATCACTATGGCATCGCTTTTAGAAGATCACCACAACGCTAAAAGGCGATCAAAAGTTGCCTAACCTCTCGCCATTGACGACAAGGTGAACATCTTTCACAACACTGCATTCGAATGCCAAACTCTTACCAGGGAAGGGAACCCCCTCAGTGATCCTAAAAGATGTAGGTAACTAGTTGGTAAGTTGAATCATCTCTCAATGACTAGACCTAACATTTCTATTTTACAAATTAGTTTATGAATTCTCACTGTAAATTGGGATGCAGTTGTGCACATTCTATGATATATAAAGTCCTCTACATGACTACACTTTGAGGATCAACGACATCATCGGATTGTTGAATATACAAACGCTAATCGAACAAAGACATTTCTAATAGACATTCTACCTCTAGCTATTGTGTTTTAAGTCCTGAAAGGGTAAGATACATCAAGTGCTTGTTCAATCTAGTGCAGAAGAAGAATATCGAGCAATGGATGTACCAACCTGTAAGCTAATTTAGATTAAACAGTTGCTTAGAGAATCGAAAATTTTGAGAGATCAGTCAAGAGGCCCTTCATATTATGCCAAATTTGGTATTTTATGAGAAGATTAAGCACATTGAAACTATCACTTCTATCAAAAAAGAAAAGGATACTATTGATGTTTACAGATTTGTTGAGTCAAATGGTCAGCTAGCATGTATTTTCACCAAGTCCCTAAGTGATCCTCATATTAGTCACATTAGTAACAATATCAATATATATGACTTATATTGCACCATCTTGAGGGTGAATATTATGTATATTGTGCTCCACATGGAAAAAATTATAATGTGGATACACATCTTAATAATATTTCTTGTGTCTTCTCATCGAATCAACTACATGGCAAAAGAACAACAACAAAACATGACTAACCAATTGGTATAGCGCCAGCAGCCATGTATTCCACTACACTTATGCCAAAGTGCTCATCTGTCATGGAATGGATTCCAGCTACAGCACCACCCAAAAGTCTGACCAAATCGCTGCATCAACAGCAGATTAAAAATGAGAATCAAGTTACTACCAAACATGTATTGAAACGATGGAAATGGATAATCTAACCTAAACATTTCACATTCTCTTTCTAAACATGCAGAGAGCAAACGGCACTAAAGATATCCAATCAAGTCTAGTTAGCTTTTTACACTCCTGCATAATATTACTTCTCTCTGTCTATGACAATGACCTGAATATCCAGCTAATTTTTTAAATCTTTTACTAATTGTTTTTCTTTTGAGAGGAGGTAACCAATACAAAAAGTCTGTCTGAAATGAAACTCTTGCCTTGATAAATTAGCTTCAAGCAATGAAAGAAAAGTCTGGTCCAGACAGTTCAGCAAAATCATTTGTTGGAATTCATGAATTTCAGACTACCTAAATGGAATCATATTACTAACCTGTACAAGACATTCTTGTGGAACTCAACATGATCATCCACATTCAATTTAATAGCTAGGTCCTTCAAATTTTGCAACCTTTTCTCGTCCGCTTCATTCCTACAACTACCCACTAGTTGGATTTTTGGCCTTGGCAGATCTTGGTCTAACTTTTTTATGGCAACTGCAAACGCCTCAAGTTGGAGTGGGTGTGCCTAACTCACGGAAAAATAAAAAACAAATTTTACAGGACATCAAGGCTGCAATATACCTTGAAACACCTGCATAAGTATGGGTACCTTGATTTCCACAAGGACCACATAAAAATGCCCACCTTCTCTGGACGGAACTGAGCGACAGATACTATCTTCGGAGGCTTCATTGATTTTTCCAGCGGAAGTACCTGTCAACAAAAATGTCATGTTTGTAGCTTATATTAGCCAGGCAACAATGCAACTTCTTAAAATCCAACCGAGACTAAATACACTATAACAAAAATTGGTAAGGCTTTCAAAGGAGGAGTCTGTAATGTCATATCTTTAAACTTTCACGAAAGAAAGAGCTATGGAAGTCCAATAAGATTGAAAGGAGAAATTTTTCAGGAATTTACACTCATCTTACCCCCTAAAAATTCCAAAATGCAGGACAGTACTTATAGTTTTAAGAAAGATTGAAATGGCTAATAGTAGAAATATTAGCCTCCATATTAAATTAAACTAATCTACAAAGAAAGGGTGAAACATTAACAATTTTAGGTATTGGAAGGAGAAAGAAGGGCTATATTAACACCAAACAACAACATACCCAGTGTGATCTCACAAGTGGGGTCTGGGGAGGATAAAATGTACGCAGACCTTACCAATACCTCATAGAGATAGAGAGGTTGTTTCCGGGAAACCCTCGTCTCAAGAATCAAGCCCCATAAGCAGAAAATACTAGATATGGAAAAAATGGAAAGAGCAGAAAACACCAAACGAGTAAAAAATACAGACCTGAAGCCGAGAAGTATCACAAGGAGGATACACACGCCTAATTCGAGCTGGTATTCCCCAAAGTTTCTCAATATGAGATTGAGTCCATGAAGAATTAACCATTGCAAGGTGTGCACAAGAACCAACGATGCCATATAGCCAGCCAAACAATACATAATAAATAACCTTGAGCTGGGATAGTATCGGACTGCCAGAGAACAATTTCATGAGCTTCATGCACGGATACAATCCAAGCAAATGAAAAGTAAAGAATTTACAATTTTGTCAAATTCAGTCCCTTGAATATATAATTTCACAAGACCCACTAATGCAAGTAGATGTAAACCTTCATGGAGACGTGGAGTTACATCTAGCCATAATATGCCAATATATCTTATGCATACACGTGACAACGTCTAACTGAAAAAATTGTTAATAATGGAAGCGAAGATAGAAGATACAACCAGATCAACAATTTCCTGAAGGGGGCTTAGGCAACACTTAGTTGACAGACAACAAAAATGGCTTGCCAAACCCATTAGGGTCTTTTCCTTTTTGTTTAAATAGCACATCCTTATTATCTTCAACAAGGTAGACAAACCTTTAGGTGTTTAGTTCCACGTAATAACACCAAAAACCTCCACCCAAATGACGTCTTATCATGAAATCCTATAGATGGCATATACTGATATAAAGTAGTTGAACTCACGTGATTTCACGTGACTCTCTCTTCCGGTTTGTCAGTGCTCTGTGCTAATGAGTTCCCTGCATTTGTAATAACTAGTTTTCATGAACGTGTCTTGCATGTTGATCTCCCATCTTTATTTAAAGTTTGTATGGCAAAATAGTTAATCAAAAAGATACTTTTGAAAGCTATATCACTTGAGGAAATGTTTCTGGTTACCAAAAAAAGAGGAGTTCAATTATTTCTTCCATGTCAATTTGAATGAGTTCCAATAGATGAATTTGGGTTTGCTTTATTTTCTTTAAAGGGTGAAATGGAGGAATAGA
>JAABOM020057507.1:0-15052 GCA_011800125.2 Solanum clarkiae | reverse complement strand
CGCAGACCTTACCGCTACCTCATAGAAGTAGAGAGGCTGTTTCCTAAAACCCTCAGCTCAAAACCCAAAGGCAGAAGACTTTCAAATTGTTTATATACATTCGCAAGCTCAAAAGGACAAATCACATTCTTCTTATCATGCATCATGGTCTAAAAATCCAAAAACATTCTTCATGTAATACTTTTCATACATAGGAATAGCTCCTTTAAAGCACCTTCTTGAGAAATGAGTATAGACCTTTGGGGATAGTGCACCCCACCTAAAACCTCAATCGGTGCTCCCTTAAACATAATGATGCAAACACCCATAATTATTGTAAGAGCCATAATCGTAGACATTTATGAGATCACATTCTTGTCATAACCAATATTTTATCAAAATCACAACATAAATCATAATTGGGCTTAACCCACTTCATAATTTCGAAAAATTCAATGTTATGAATGCAAATGCAATGAATAATGTGAGGAAAGCATGGGTAATTAAGATTCAATCTAAAATCAACAATATAACATGAAATTAAAGTGAAAACATAGTTAAATCCACATTTGAAATCATGATATAATCACTCATGCATAAACAAGCCTTGAAAAGGGACATGCATATTCATAATTTCATAAATTTAATGTAAATCATCATAATAAGGCTTAAAATAACATAAAATCATCAAATATGTACAGCCCATACATCAATTTCATTTAATGAATCCAAAAAGTGAAAATCCATATTCAAAGAGAGCTTAAATTCATGAAAATTACTTGAAAATGTTTGGATCTACTTGATTGGAAGGAATCTAGGATCAAAACCCATATACATTGACCCAATGAAGAAGTTTCAAGAAAAATGTGAAGAGAATTGAATTTGTTTTGATCCCCATGTTTGAATCCACAATAGTTCTTGAGAGAGAATTCAGAGAATTTGATTTTTGAATGAGGGTTTAGAATTTTGTGTAGGAGAAGTATAGGAATATAAAAGGGGGTTTAAAGGTCTTAAAAAGCTTTGGGATAGGTCAAAATATCAAAAAATACCTCAATAAAACAGCCCCTTTCATTTTATCCGGAAGTTAACACGGTTGGCTTCACGGGTAGTGAAGTTCTTCGCGGTCTGTGAAGGCCTCCCGTCCAGCCCAAACAGATTTTACGGAAAAGGTCTTAACTTCTTCATTTAAAATCCAAATGAGGTAAAACTAGATGCGTTGGAAAGATAATTCAAAGAGATTTAATTTGATAGGTCATGGTCCACCCAGTTCATTTTATTCTAAAAGATACTCCCATTTAAAGTTGAACCTTTTATCGGTACTTATGAAAAACTTAGCCAACGAAATTCCTTTGAACTTGGCTTGATGTAGGAGGCCCATGATTATCTTAAAAAACATAAATAGGCTTCAATTGAAGGCTCCAAAGTGAATTTAGATTGATATTAAAGATCTCATACTTAGAATATTTACGAAATTTGCTCCACAGAAGGGCCACACAGCCCGTAAGCCATCACACGACCCGTGAAGGTGGCACGTGACCACACTTAGATCCACACATTGGTGTTCCAAGATCAAGGACACACACCCAAAATTAAGGCCAAGTGTTGTGTCACTAGAGGCCACACGGCTCGTTTGACCTCATATTGGTCGTGTGGTCCCCCTTGAGATGACACTTGGTCCATTTTGTCCAAAACGAAATTCTCAAGTTCCAAAGAAGTTGTACAGTATCTGGGTCGTTACATACAATATATCAAAATCACTTTATTTATATATAATATGTTTGATATAGTTAATTAACAATCAAATTATTCAATAAAAATATTCTCAACAAGTACAATGATTGTTGAATTGAATAACTAGTTGCTGAGAATTTTTTTCAGCAATTACAATAATTGCTAAATGAGATATCCTACTTTCTAAGATTTTTTTAAACAATTGAAATAATTCCTTGAGAAGGTTATCTACTTAATAAAAATCAGCAATTGCATCATTTGTTGAAGTAGTCTGCTTTACTTTTAAATTTTTTCTTAACAAGTCTTAGCATCTGTTGAATGAGATTTCTTACTAGATGAGATTTTTCTCAGCTAGTGAAATAGTTGCTGAAGTAATTTGCCTACTTGTTGAGACTAGTGTTAACAAGTGAAGCAATTGCCGAAGCTGACAACCATTTAAAATAAATATAAAACTCATATCAATTTTCAATAACAAGAATTTAACACCAACCTTTCATATAATCAAGTGTAAATATAATAACATAAAAGTTTAACATCAAATAACCATTCAAAAAATATAAATGAAAAATATTGTTTGACGATCAACCTGAAACATACACGTACAGGAACTGGGGAAATCATTCCACGTACAGGAACTTGGGAAAAAAAAGGGCGTTCTTTCTTCAGCTCGACCAAGTGCTAGCCTGCTGTTGAGCATTTTTCTGTCAAGTGATTCCTTATGTACCGGTGTCTGTGTCGCTTCAACAACTCACCAACTTAACCTACATTGTGAATTCTTTTCCAAACACACCAACTACCCATTTTTCTTCGCATCTGACTAAGAGTATTATCATTCATCATTGTCATAGAAGTGCGAGTACTCAAATTGCAGTGACCTCGAAGGTCATTTCTAGTATTTTAAGCAAATTACTATTTTACCCTTCTCAAAAGTTGCCTAGGCTCATTTTTGGATGTTTCTAAATGTTGGATTTCGAAAGAATCTTGTAAAAGTTGAAGATTTTCAAAGAAAAAGTTTTCAAAATTTTAAAGTTGAAAATTTCAAATATTGGGGTCATTTTTAGTTTCGTGCATCGAAATTTGATTACATTGATTCCATCAGTTTTTGGAACACTAAATCTGATCTAAGAAAACTTATAGAACTAAATATTTGGATTTACTAGGGATTTTAGGCTCAAAGTTGCATTTTTAGTTCGTTTTGGATCATAAGTTTGACTTTGGTTAACATTTAGAATCAGAGAGTCGTGTTAAAATTTTGACAATTCCCGAAGTTTTGTATGATACAAGTAATGCTAGAAATGATCGGCCCAAAATCAAATTCTAATTATTTCATTGAATAACAATCACCTTTTATGGTATTAATACATATTTGGTTTGTAAAATTCTGGTTCCGAATAAGTTCTGAGTGCCTATTCCGAGTTTTGGTTCTAGCTGTGCATTGCTGATGCAAGTTTCTAATGCAGCCCCTACTTACTCTCGGCGTTCACTCCTAGGGTCCACATTCGTGGAGGTGCACGTGGTTCCTCTCCGCGCTTGTGGTCTAGGATTCTATGTTCACGGAGGTGCACCTGGTTGTCCTCTTTGTTCATGGAGCCCACCAGCGTTCATGGAGTGTGTTTAGTCCCTGAACAGTGCCTATCATTAAAATATACTTTTAAACCTATTTTCACCATTTTTGATATTTCAAGCTTCGTTCTATGGAGATATTTTGAAGGTTTTTAAGGAAAATCAATTGGGCAACTATGTTCTAACCTGTTTTAATTATTTCCATTGAGTAATTTGTGCTTTTAACTTATAATTTTTGGTGAATTTGTGGATTTTCTAAATATCAGTTTCTATTATTTAATCATTGATTTCTCCCACATCTTAGCTCCATTTTCACTGTTGAACTTCTTATTATGTGAGGAACATTCTCATGCTTTAATTTTCAGATTTCAGCTAAATTTTTGCACATGAAATTTTTGACCATTTTACCCATTTTTTCTGAATTAATTGACTTTAGTGTCATTAGATTCGTTATGTGATTGTGATGACATATTCGAATAAGTTGTGATGATTTGGAGTATCATAGGAGGGGGGAAGCTGCGATTTAACTTGATTCGACACTTTATGTGAGGTGAGTGGACTTCTTACCTTTTGTTAAGGATGAATGAACCTTGTATGATCCTATGTGTATGCAATTGAGTATCTTGGGAGTAGAATTGTATCATCATAGGCTTGATCAAGAAATTTCGGATAGAATAATTATCCATATGGCAATATATTGACTTATAAATTAATTGTGGATTTGTACCCTATGTGATTTTATGAATTGGTTGATATAGATAGCTAGATAGTGCTTATATTTTGATATGATTGATATATTGATATTGTGGTGATATTGAGATACTTGAAAATAATTCAATCTTTATTGTTGATATACTTGATACATACGGACATCTTGCATACTCTATTTCCTTGAACATGATTAATGTGTCATTATTATATTCTTGCTTGATGATCCATTGATAATGAAAAGCTAAAGGATAGTGATTCCTGCTAGTGAAAAAGAAAATAAATGAAAAGATGAAGGAAAATGGTTACGATTAAATATGAAAGTTATTTCCAAACGAAAATAGTTCCGTCAGATACATGGTCCATGTGTGGCCCCCATGGGTTTCAACTGAGGTAGCCATCTAGTCGATGGATGTGTATCGTAGGACAGATATGCATCATGATTAATTAATATTACATCACATTATACATATTTCATGCCATACACTCCATCTAATATCATACTTGCTTTGGTATTACATTTGTATTGCTTTTGAGATTGTATACTTACTATATCTCTGATGTTGAATAAGTGATGGATCTAATTATATAGACCTGTGTATTTAGATATTACGCCAGGTGATAAGTTTAACTATACCTATTCTAAAATATATATTGTTTTACGCTGGGAATTTTCTGAGTGTGGGGTTATAGCTCAGCAGATTTTGGTTGGGATTTAAGGAGTTACTTGTGTTCTTCATTGCTTTATCTTAGGATAGTTCCATTTTGTTAAGTACCCGATTGTTTGGTAGTCACCCCCTTGCTATATGTTTATAGGTTGTAAGCCCGGTCTATCCTATTAGATTTCTTGTCTTATCGGATTGATCTTCTAGATTTCTTGTGAGGTAGTTTTCCATGTCTTCAACAAGCCTTCGAGTATTCTGTTTTATGTTTTTGTTCTATTTGAAGACTAGAAATCACAATATGTATTTCATTTGAGCATTCTATGTATAGAAGCTCATGCATATGACACCAGTTCTTGGGATAATTATAGTTGGTTTTACTTCTACTTATCTATATTATTAGACTGTTATCTTCTACTTTTGTTGTTATTGTTAAGTTGTTTAGGTTTTGGGCAGACTTGCCTCAGTGGGTTAGGTGAGTGTCATCACACTCGGATTTCATATCATGACAATTTGGTATCAGAGCCCCAGGTTCATAGGTCTTGCATGTGTACAAGCTCACTCGAGTAGAGTCGTGTTGATCAATATGGAGACTTCTGTTGCTTATCCTTGAGAGGCTACGGAGACTGTCAGGAAATTCTCTTTTGCTTCATTCTTATTAATTCATTTGTGTGTCTTAAGTAGTGCTAAGTGTTCATGTGTCCTTTTGACAGATGGCGAGGACTAGAGCTACTACTGCTATAGGATGAGGGGACGTTGCCCCTATTGTTTCTATTGGGACCCTAGCTAGGGGTGAGAGTTGTACCAAAGGATAAGCTAGAGGTCGGGGATGTGGAGTCGCTCTGGTGAGGGACTATCAGTGGGGTATCTCCCCCGAGCCAACTATGGAACCTATGAGCAAGATCCATGTGAGTTTGATGCAGCGCCACTACTTGAGGGTACACTCTTGAGGGTCTTGGGTGTGTTGGAGACCTTAGGGCAGATAGGTGGCCCAATGGACACTTTTGGTATTTCAAAGAATCAGTTTGGGGTTCATCCCCCAGATCAGCAGCAGGCCCCATGGCCTAGGTTCAGGTAGAGCAGCCTTTAGAAGCTCTAATTATTGAGGTTCCACCAGTAGTTGCCTTCACTAATGATGAGTAGTGGAGGTATGGGAGATTCTTGAAGATAGCCCCATTGATATTTAAGTGTGGAAAGACCAAGGATGCTCATGAGTTTTCAACTACTTGTAGAGAGTTACTGGATGTCATGGGATTGGCAGAGACACATGGCGTGAGATATGTCACCCTTCAGCTTCGTGGGCTAGCTGGGGAGTGGTGGAGGACTTATACAGGATCCCTTCCAGTTGAGTCTCCTTAGATGACTTGGGAGACATTTTTAGATGCCTTTTATGATCGATTTGTGCCTTGGAGTGTTCATGAGGAGAGCCAATCAAGATTTAAGAGTTTGAGACAAATCACTTTGATTATTTGAGAGTAAGAGATTAGGTTTTCATAGCTAGCCCGACATGTCACAACTATACTTTTGACCGAGGTGGAGAAAGTTTGCCAGTTTGTAAGAGTGATAGTTTTTCCGATCAAACAGTCTATATTCTAGATATCTACGGAAGGAGCTTCTTTCTAGTCAGTAGTTATTGTCGCCAAAAAGGTAGAACTATGCAGAGAGAGAAGTTTGGGGACCCCAAAAGGGTCCATATACCGGGATAATACTCAAGTGCCTTATCGAGGGGCAGAGGTATGGTCAGTGAAGGTAGTTCATTTCAGCATCTTGGGGTTCATGTAGCCTTTCCAACTTCACAGAGAGAATCAGGTTCCCATGATTTCTATAGTTCAGGTCAGAGTTTGTTTGGTTTCAAGCAGAGGTTGACGAGCTGGGGAGGTTAAAGAATGCCTCCTGCTCCTTCATACTAGATGTCAAGACCTAGATCTTGCTATGGGTATAGACCTATCAATTATTTGGTTCGACAGTACCTTGAGCAGACTCATTTTGGGCAGAGATCCAGCACCACCAGCTGTAGGTTCAGCCCTACATACTAGGGATCAGGGTGGAGGTCAGAGTGGTAGAGGTGAGCATGAGGTGGTAGGGGAGAAGGTTACATTTTCACTCATTCAAGTGGTAGAGGTGCAACTTCTACGAGTGGAGGTCGAGGTAGCCATTGCTATGCCTTCCCAAATAGACCAAAGGCTAAGGCCTCTGATGTTGTGATTACAGGTATTGTCTTGGTTTGCCATCTTCCTGCATCAGTGTTATTTGATCCTGACTCTATTTGTTCATATGTGTCTACTTATTTCTCCTTGGGGTTTGAGTTCCTTGTGATTCTATGTCTATGTCTGTTCATGTATTGACCCCAATAGAAGAGTCCTTAGTTGTGGATCGAGTGTACCGATCCTGTTTTGTCACTTTGGTGGGTCATGAGACTTGGGTAGATCTGGTTATATATGATATGGTAGATTTTGATATTATTATAGGTATTGGTTGGCTATCTCTGTATCATGCCCCGTGCCAGGTAGACCGAAGATTGAATGGACTAGTTCAAATGGTTCCTATCCCAGTAAAGTGATATCTTATATTCAGTCTCAAAAGTTGATCGACCGAGGGTGTTTGGCGTACATGGATTTTATTCGTGACACTATTGCTGAGTCGCCTTCCATGGAGTCTATTCTGGTGGTTTGAAAGTTGCAGGATGTGTTTCCTATTGATTCACCAGGAGTCCCTCCTGATCGGGACATTAATTTTGCTATTGACCTTGAGCCAGACACTAAGCCCATTTCTATAATTCCCTATTGGATGGCTCCTGCTGAGTTGACGGAGTCAAAAGAGTAGTTTCAGGATCTATTAAGCCAGGGCTTTATTCACCCTAGTGTCTCACCCTGGGGTACCCTGGTCCAATTTATAAAGAATAAGGATGGATCTATAAGGATGTGTACTGATTATAGGCAGTTGAACAAAGTGACTGTCAAGAACAAGTTCTTGCTTCCTTACATAGATGACTTATTTGATCAACTTCAGGGAGCCGCCCTATTTTCTAAGATTGTCGTGAGGTCAGGGTATCATCAAGTTTGGATTCATACTCATATATGTATGCAATTGAGTATCTTGGGGATAGAATTGTATCATCGTAGGCTTGATCATGAAATTTTAAATAGAATAATTATTCATATGGTGATACATTAGCTTATAAATTAAACCTGGATTCATACCCTATCTGATCTTGTGAATCGGTTGATATTGATAGAGTGATGGTGCTTATATTATGATATGATTGATATATTGATGCTGGGGTGATATTGAGACATGTGAAAATTATTCAATTTCTTTTATTGATATATTTGATACATATGGACATCTTGCATACTCTATTTCCTTGAACATGACTAATGTGTCATTGTTATGTGCTTGATTGATGATTCATTGATGATGAAAAGCTGAAGGGAAATAGCTTCGTCTAGTGAAAAAGAAAAGAAATGAAATGTCGAACGCAAATGGTTCTAGCTAGATATGAAAATTATTGCAGAAGAAAAATACTTTTGGTGGATACATGGTCCATTTGTGGCCCCCGTGGGTTTCGACTGAGGTAATCATCTGGTCAGCAAATGTGTATCATAGGGCATACATGCATCATGATTATTTGACATTGCAATCACATTATTCATATTTTATGGCATACAATCAATCTCATATCGTACTTGCTTTAGTATTACTCTTGTAATGCTTATGAGATTTATACTTACTCTATCTCGGATGTTAAATAAGTGTTGGATCTATTTATATATACTTGTATAGTGAGATAATATGCTAGTTGATGAGTTTGACTGTACCTATTGTGAAATATACATTATTTTGTGCTGGGAATTTTCTGAGTGCAGGGTTATAGTTCAGCGTGTTGTGGTTGGGATTAAGGAGTTACTTGTGTTCTCCATTTCTTTACCATAGGTTAGTTCCATTTGCTAAGTACCCTGTTGTTTGGTGCTCACCCCCTTGCTATATTTGTGTAGGTTGTCAGCCCAGTCATCCTGTTAGATTTCTTTTCTTATTGAATTGAGCTTTCGAATTTCTTGCGATGTAGTTACCCATGTCTTTAGCAGGCCATTGAGGATTCCATTTTATGTTCTTGTTCTATTTTAGGACTAGACATCATAAAATATATTTCATTTGAGCATTCTATATTTAGAGGTTTGTACACATGGCAACAGTTTTTGGGACAATTGTAATTTGTTTGCTTTCGTTTATCTATACTATTAGACTATTATCTTCTGCTTTTATTGTTATTGTTAAGTTGTTTGGGTTTTGGGCTGACTCATCTCGGTGGATTAAGTGAGTGACATCACACCAGATTTTGAATCTTCACACAAATACTCAATATAAGCCAATGAGTATGAACCGCAAGTGCCCTACTATCATTTTTGGGAGAATCTTCCTTTCAGTCATACTTTCATTCTTCATTAAGCAGATTTGCAGGCAAGTGTTTGAATATCCCAAAATGATTCAAGAATTTAGAAAATAACTCCATGAACCATAAATAGCATGAAGTCATCTTCCGCGGATACTGAAAGGTTGGAATTATAAATAGTTATCACTCCCTGGTTGATTACAAACTCGAAAGATATGGAATATTTTTTAGCTAGATTCCTCGCTGTGTAAATTTTTTTGGCACCTATCTCTGGAACACCGCTGTGGTAGGATTTACTCCTTTGCAAAACTTCATGTAAAACCCATCAAACACATATGTATTAAGGCAATCCAACAAAAAAAGAGCACCTTGTCACACAGTAGCATTTGACAG
This sequence comes from Solanum clarkiae, assembly GCA_011800125.2. Classification (NCBI taxonomy): domain Eukaryota; kingdom Viridiplantae; phylum Streptophyta; class Magnoliopsida; order Solanales; family Solanaceae; genus Solanum; species Solanum clarkiae. Next base: position 5,626 of record JAABOM020057507.1, on the reverse strand, counting down.
CTTAGTATATATATTTTTTTGTAAAAATGACAGAAATTGAGATCCAAAATGATGTCTATTGGGTCATAATGTGTAAGATAATCTATACATCTCATTTTCCTAAAACATAATATTTCATCTACAAGTTGCAATCATGAATGTAAAATTAGTCAACAAGTAGAATTATTGTTACATATTCAACAACTGTTGTAAAGACTTAATCAAACTATGTATAGTAGATGCGATGACTAATGCAACCAACATAACATAGTAGAGTAGTTGTATCATCAGATGCAATTATTTCATTGAATTCATCACGACCCATGCCTAGGGCCTAGACGTGACACGGCGAATGGGAACCCAAAAGGACCCCAACCAAGCCTCTTACCATATTAATCACACATCCTTGGTCGCTAAAGCAAAGTAAACAAGATCAAGAGGTAATAAAGATGGATAAAGGGACTAAGGGAAGTCTTCAATAGCTTTAAACATAGAATTCTCAAGCGTCAAGATTATAGCATAATTATATCAATTGTTCCAACAATACCTCTAGACATAGATTGGAGCGAGGGCCATGACACTTTTCAGGCTTACGTTCATAGTGCCAAATGTCCAACATAAGAGATAAGAAAAGCAAGAGTAGCAAAGCTAGTGTCCTCAAACTTGAGGACTCACCAAAGCTTATCTTCAAGATGTCAAACTAGTCACATGGAGGATGGTCAAGAGGAGCTCTAGTCCCTACATGGTGATATCATATACGCATAAAGTATGCATTAGTACATTTGAATGTACTAAGTATGTAGGATGCAATGTAACAAAACATAGCCAATACAGACAAAATGAATAGTAATAGGCAATAGATAAATGAAGTCTCAATAAGGAATGCATGATAAATGTTTGAAGTAAAACATGCTAGTAAATCATTCAACTTGTATAGATCGTAATACATATTTATGGGAAGAGACGTCAACCGATATAGAATAAGACCAAGCGAGCTACAACTTGGAATCCCGATTATTAGCCCTTATTGGTAAAGAGGTGGTCTACTTTCCAAGGTAAAACATACTTCACCTTACGGGAACATATCTCATTTCGAATGAAGTAACCCTTCTTATGGGAACATGACCCATTTCAGAAAGGATTTCATAAGAAGTTTCGACCTATGGGAACGCGACCCATTTCGAGAAGAAACTCAAGAGAGAGTGCGCTAAATAGATCCACTAGTAAAGCAAGGGTAAATTATACTCTTATGTTGGCACATAATTTGAGGAAAGAGAGCAAACCCTCCATCCATCAGTGCTAAGCCTAATCTCATGGAATAATCAAAATAATCATACTTTAGCAATTTGTAAGAAACATGGAGGTATGACATGAGCAGCTCTAAAACATCTTTAACCTCTAATGGTGAGCCTAACTTCAAAACAACATTACCCTTGCATTAATATCAAAAGGCTCACAAGAGGTAGCATCTTTAGAAAAAGGCTTAATCTGGCATTCACAACATCATAGACATTTTCATGTATTCAATACATCTTTTGAAAGCCCAAAATCATCGTAAAGTCACTTGACTCATAAATCATTCAATAGATCACCATTAACTTTAAGAACACTTGTCAAGACATTTTATCCAACACGTGGTGGGTGTGCAATACTAGTTAAAATCATGCAATTCAAGAGTGAAATAATATGATAAAACTCAATGAAAATCAACAACCAATACATAGTAAAACCCTTAAGGAAGCATCTTGAAATCCACCATCAAATCTCATAATAGATCATAGTTTCACAGTCCAAAACATGCATAGTCACAATAGACAAACCTTCTCATAGTATAAGCTTGAAATAGGTAAACATGCATATTTAATTAACATTTCATAAAACTCCAACATATGTCATGCTTATAATTCATAATAAAAGATACTCATAAGTAATACAACTTGAAAACATCCAATTTTTATAACACAGGAATATTGGGCACCATGAGGGAAATGATCCAATGGTTGAAACCAACATACCTCAACTTTGGAGATTTCCTTGATGAAGATTTAAATGATAACTTTAATCTTGAATGAAGTTCTTAAGATTTGGAATCAAGCTTGGGACACTTGAATTGGGATGAAATATTTGGTTGTGTTATAGAGGGTTTTGATAGTCTATTAACTGATATAGAGTTGAAAAATGGCTAAGTATAGGTGTTTTTATGCATAGGTGGGTGTAGGACTATGACCCCAATGCCGTTGGGCCGAAATAGAAAAATATGGAAAATTTTACACTGGTTCGCATCTGGTCCATGACGCGGACCAAATAAGAAGGAGGAAATTGTGCATCTCCGCACCCCTAGCGCATCGCGCCTCAGGCTCGGATCGTCTCTAGAAATCATCATTTTTGAAAAATGAAATTTCTCTATGATTGCTCTTAAATCAGGGTTATACCCATTCCTCACTCAATTTTTCTCCATCATCACGAATATGAAGTTGGAGTTTTGATATCACATACGAATTTTGAGTTATATGAAAATTACGATTATGGGCATTTCCAAGGCACATTTTCAGGGCACTTTTGGGGTATTTCAGTATCTCCCCCTTGGGAACATTCATTCCTGAATGTCAAAGAAGAGTATATAAGAGAAGTAATCATTAAGATTTCAGCTTAACATGAATGCAAAAATTACACTTAAACATCATTTTCAAAATCTCAATATGAATGTCAAAATTATCATGAACTTGTTACTATAAATATGAATGCTAGCAACATGATATGAGGACTGAAATTTAGGACTTAAAATCATAGAAGGACTTAGTTTTGCTATCGAAAGCTTGAATAGAATGAAAGAGGTATGAATATCGCTTTTTCATGCCCATTCCGGTTCCTTATGTAACACTTTCGACTTAGTGGTTCTTCCAAAGGACCTTGACGAACACCATATCTTTATTCCCCAACCTTAAACTCCAACGCTCTCCTTCTTGCTTTGGAACAGAACTTTTGCCTACTTTAAGCCATCTACAATCTTTCCTTTATCACGCTCTCCTTCTTACTTCGAAATAGAACTTTTGCCTACTTTAAGCCATCTACAATCTTTCCTTTATCAATCTCACCTTCTCCAAAGCTCCCATAATAGAATCTGGTATAATAAAAATCGTCTCACCAATACACCTCTTTCAAATCTCTACACATTTTTGTGGAACCGGGGTGAATAGAATATGATAAATTACGGGCTTCCTTCAAGATCAATTCTTTCAAATCATCCACATTTGGCACACCCAACCTACCTTGGTACCTAAGGGCACCATCTCCCCCTTGAGAGAAAACCTCTACTTTACTATCTCTCCCCAAGGTGTTCAACTCTAGCAAGGCGGGATCAAGATCTTGTTTGCCTTTACCTCATCAATCAATGCAGACCTAGAACTATCAAGAAGAATTACACCACCATTGTCAAGCTCCTCCAACCTAACTCCCAATCTAGCCAACCGATATACCTCTCGAGCCACCTCTTTGCCACCATAATCAACTAAACTCCAGACAAATAATGACGTCAAATTTCCAAAGCAAATACCATGGCCACCAATTCAAGATCATAGGTGGGATAATTCCTTTCATGCACCTTAAGTTGTCTAGAGGCATATGATATCACCTTACCATTTTGTATCAGAACACAACGTAAACCACTTCTTGAGGCCTTGCAATACACAACAAACCCCTTCAACCCTTCCAGTAGAGATAAGATAGAGTGTAGACAAGCTTATCTTTCAAAGTTTAGAAACTCTTCTCACATTCATCGGTCCACACAAATTTTTCCTTCTTTTAGGTCAACATAGTCATAGGAGAAGCAATAGAAGAGAAACCATTCACAAACCTCTGGTAGTAACCTGCTAACCCAAGAAACTTCTAATGTCCAAGGGAGTCAAAGGTCTAACTCAATTTCTAATCACCTCCGTCTTCTTAGAGTCCACCTTAATGCCATCACCTGACACCACATGCCTTATAAAAGCTACCTCTTTCAACCAAAACTCAAATTCCTTTATATCTAGCATACCGCTTCTCCTCTCTCAAGATTGCAAAACTACCCTCAAGTGATTCAGATGCTTATCCTCCCTATCATTATGGGAATAAATCAAGATATCATCAATAAAACCACCACAAATAAGTCAAGTAGGGCTTAAAGATCCTATTCATCCCAAGAATGACATCAAAAAAATCTACCATATCTAATTCAACAAAATCACAAGGCAAGTGCATACAGGACTATTCCTATAGTCTCTTTTAGCAACAATAGACTCACCAATGGAGTAGACACCTGATAGGGTTCACACAACAACTCTAGGCTAATTTTGGGTGATAAAGAAAGAGTGGTACCTGGGTCTATCAACACTTACACATCAAAATCAAAAACCTTTAACATACCTATGAAGCATTACTCCAAGTTTAGCGACCCATAGAGGGGTGTAGTTGAGAACGTTGATGGTCATCCTCATGATCCTTAGTAACCCATGGACAACATCTCGACTTCTGATCTTTTGCACTACACTTAAAATATGCACTTGAACTGGCCAAACATCTCCTAGATGGTACTCTTCACACTTTGGGAACCTAGGGCGATTCATCCCACTATTGCCACCTTCAACTTGGACCCTCCTTCTCCCTTCCCTTGAGGCCACCAGGAAATCCCTCATCTTATGCCCAACACTTCCACACATGAAGAAATCTGCAATCCCCGCTAAGAACCTTCCTTGATGTTTCTTGTCACACCCTTGACAAGTGGCAAAAGGGGTCCTTTTCTTTGGGCACTTGGGCACCAGTAGTCTAGCAGAAGATAAAGCACACTCAACTTGGGCTTTTTGGGCCTTTTTCTCCTCCTTTTTATCATTTGAGCTCTCAAGGATGCCCACCTATTGGTTGAGTTAGGCAGTCATAGCTTTGGCCAACATCCATAAAGCATTTCGAACATCCGCATTGGAAATGTCACTGTCCTGAGTATCTTGCAATATGTTCTGAAAAGTAATGGTTAAGAATCAAGAAAAAGTCTTAGGGGAAATTGACTCTGTCGCATGACATAGATCATGAAAAACTGAAAATTTTCTTAAAACACCTCATAGCCTCTGATTCATAGTTGTAGCGCGCTTCACAACCATGACTAAGACTCTAATCGATGCGGTGTTTTGGATTTTGAGGACCATTGACAACCTAGTGCTCTTATACCAAGTTTGACACGACCTAAGCCTAGGGCCTAGATATGACATGGCGTATAAAAACCCAAAGAGACCCCAAACAAGACTCTTAGCATATCAATCACACATCCTTGGTTGCGGAACCAAAGTAAACAACATCAAGAGGTAATAAAGAGGGATAAAGGAACTAAGAGAAGCCTTTAATAGCATTAAACAAAGAATACTCAAGAGTGAAGATCATCGCATAATTATATCAATTGTTCCAACAATACCTCTATACATAGATTGGAGCGGGGGCCATGACACTTTTTGGGCTCACCCTCATAGTGCCAAATGTCCAACATAAGATATAACAAAAGAAAGAGTAGCAAAGCTAGTGTCCCCGAACTTGAGGACTCACCAAAGCTTATCTTCAAGATGCCAAACTAGCCACATGGAGGATGGTCAAGAGGAGCTCCGGTCCCTACATGGTGATATCATGT
>JAABOM020057506.1:0-15053 GCA_011800125.2 Solanum clarkiae | reverse complement strand
AGAAGCAGAAGAAGAAGAAGAAGCAGAAGAAGCAGAAGCAGAAGAAGCAGAAGAAGCAGAAGCAGAAGAAGCAGAAGAAGAAGAAGAAGAAGCAGAAGCAGAAGCAGAAGAAGAAGAAGAAGAAGCAGAAGAAGAAGAAGAAGAAGAAGAAGAAGAAGCAACTTGCAGCAGTCGTATACTACTATACTCTTAGTTGCGACTTAGTATAGAATAAGTTAATTTTAAAACTATTAAAACTTTTAAATTTTTTTAAAAAAAAACTCTAAACAGTTAAAGCGTCACTTCAGCAGAAGCTCGCTTCAGCACTTCAATTATTGAAGCATACACTTTTTTCATCGATTCATGCTTCTAGAAAAAGCAAAGACCTATCGCCTCACTTCATAGCGCGCTTTAAGCGTGCTTTTTGGTGCTTTTAATAACACTAGTTTAACCGAATTCAACATGTCAGCAGGTTCTTTTATAATATCCTGAAAAATAAAGTTGAGCACTTACTGGAATTGTATACTACCAATAGAAGTTAATCCATCTAGTAACAGCCTTCTATATATTGGATACTTAGTGTTTACATTGAATACTTATTGTTTCAATCAGTCAATACCCCTTTTAAATAATTCAGCTTCAATAATTCTTAACATTTTTTATCAGCAAGATGGAAACACATCCTTCACAGAAAAAGCAACACTTGAATATTTCAAAGCACTTACAATTTTCAAAAAAAAAAATTCAATTTCAATTTTAAAAAAATAGTTCAAAGCACTTAGGTGGTTACTCTTCTTCTCTAAAGACTAGCTAGTCTTTAAGTTACTCTTCTTTTTTAAGAGTATTTTTTAATCTCAATCAACTGTTAGAATAACAAAAGGTTCAGATTATCATCTCAAAAGTCATCTGTAGAGAGAAGAAAATAAAGGTAGAAGAAGAAGAAGGAAGAAGAAGAAGATGATGAAGAATAAAAAGAGATCAGAATAAGAATGTCCTTTATCATTACTACCAGCAGATGGACGGTTGATAACTTGTTTAATAGCCTCTTATCTCGATGAATAAACATTAAATTTTAGCATGTACGAGTCAATTGTTAATCTTGGATTAAGATTCTGAAGTTGAGCAATAATGTTCATTATAATATCTCATTTCATGTTATCTTTTTGTGCGTTGAACTTTTCTTGCATTTTTTGTTGAATCCTCTCTTCTAGCTCCTTTATTTTTTTCTGCTTCCTTTCATCATCAACAACATTCGACAAAGTTTTAGAATCTGCTGCTTTGCATTTTAAAAGAGTCTTGATAACTCCACGTTCATACAACCTTACTTGACCAGGATGTTCAGGTGCCATAACTTTTGAATATGCATCAACCGATTGGCTACTATCTTCACTTTCCAGAGTTTCTATCATTTTCATTTCCGCCGACAAATAAGATTTAAGAGAAGAGAAAAAGAGTAAAAGTATATAAAAACAGATCCAATATTTAAGAACAATTAAATGATCAAGATAAACTTTGAACAAGAAAACTTCATACTATTATGTTGGTTGTATCCTCATATGAGTCCTTATATACTCGGCTAGGTTTCCTTCTTCTAGTAGCCACAAAGAATTCTTTACTGGAAACACCATCCGGACTTTCCTTCTTTTTATTCTAGTTATACAAAAGTACATATTAATATCTTCACAAGAAAGTAGAAATTCCTAGTTATATTACAACAAAATATCAAACCTCGCAGATTATGATAAAACTTGTTTTGCCAACAATGTGTGAAAACCTCAGCTTTGTGCGATTCTCCTTGTTAGTTATTGACATATCTGCAAAAAAATAAAGTTGACGTTTCAAGCACACTCAGAAAAAATCGAATAACTGTCACTTGAAATAAGTCGATGTCTAGCCAAAAAGAAATTAGACACAGAATAAAATATATATGCTGACAAATATTCACAAGATATACAAAATTGTCTTACCTCAGGTTCATCAGAATTCGAATAACAAAGGAGATCCTTAAATTCAGATTCTGGAACATTTTTTGGTCTATTTGCCATTTGAGTTTCTTCATTGTTATAGGCAGAAAAGTATTTTTTCTTAATCCTACTCTTATACCCTCTCCAAGCAAGTTGAATTGCATCCAAAGCCCATTCTTTTCTGTCATTAGGAATGTCATTTTTCTCCTACAATTTTTGCAATTGGGTTAATGCAAAAAATAAGAAATATTTTCAACTAACATTAAAAACATTTAGAACTTCTAATCTTGATATAATTCCATATATCCTTGTGCATCTTTAACTTTTTTCAATTAAGTACATTAAGAGGACAAAATGTCTCGTTCCTTGTCAATGTGCCAAGGAAGCTATGCCAAGGAAGCTACCCAATTCCTTTAACACCGCTACAGTAGGACCAACAGGCTGGTGGAACTCATTTAACATGATCAGTTTGTGCTCAATATGTCCATGTACAACTGACATTTGTGTACCACCTCTTTTTCTCTTATTTGTGGAATGAACTACAATAATATGATTAAAAGATTTTATAATTACATAAGAAATTCTTTGAATAATAAGAACTTAATTTTAAATACACTTGCCTTGGTCCTCATGCTGGCCATTTTCATCAAAATTGGTAGAATTATGTACATAATCTTGTTGTGTTTGTTCCTGAATTACTTGCGATGCAAGAGTGGTGAGATGTGCCGACTCTTGTTGTACTTGTTCATGTATTGCTTGTGATGAGGGAGAAGTTAAGATTGTTTGTGCCACAGAAAAAGTAGAAATAGAAACGTGTTGTATTTGATAGCCAGCCCGAATGTAGTCTAAGTTCTGCTTAAGCTTGTGATTGTTTTCATTTAGCTTGAGCTTGAGAACATTTGGAATGCAGGTTGAGGTATGCTTTTGCTGGTGACTTGATATCTTTTTGTTTTGCAAAGATACAAGTGATCCAGCTAGAATATACTTTTTTTTGTTAATTTTCTTGCTTTTTCTTGAACACTCCTCTTGACTCATAATTATTAAGTCACCGTCTGTAAAAATGAAATAAGAATTAAAACTCATGTGAAACTATAAAGCGAGAAAATAGTTAACTCCTAGAAAGTAAACTATTAAAATATAAGCAGAAGGCTCCAAATAGAATTAAACTTCATTATTTTGTTGTTTTGTGCAATTTATAGTTGTACTTAGCCTAGTTCATACTATCAACAAACTTTTAAAATATAGGCAGAAGATACCAAATAGGATAAGCTAGATATTGCCTAGGACTTCTCTCAAAAAAGAGAATTTGGTCCTGTCGAGCTTAGTATTACCCAGTAGTCCTGTTGAGTAATCGCTTCGAAAAAAACTTTTTAGAATAAAGCCTCACATTCAGTGGCCTTTATTTTCATGTTCAGCTTATTATTTTTAGTGGGAAGATTAGTTAGGGACAAAACCTTTAGCTCAGTACAGAAATGACATAACCAAGTCCAACAATATCAAAGTTATTACTTTTGTTCATCAGTTCCATCATCAAGCAACTAGTACTGACAAGGGAATCTGGATAACCAACAGTGATGGTAACTTCACTTGTTCCTCAGCATGGGACATCACTAGGCAAAAAAGGGACAGAGCTTGTATCAATACACACACGCAATTAGAATAAATTGATTACTTTTAAATGCTCATTTCTATCGTGAAGGGGTATAAGGGGCAAACTTCCCATATTTTTGTTGCAGGACACTTTTCCAGGAACACTTATGAGTTCTTTGTTGGTTTTAAAAGGAGTTATATTCCCCTTAGGGGTCTGCTGATAAGATGGTGGTCCTGTAAAGGCAAGAATGATGCTCACAAATTGATTCTCCAGTCTACCCCTATTTTTGTGTGTTGGAATCATATGATACTCACAGACTTATTCTCAATCTGTAAAGATATTGTCTATCTGTCATCTATAGCTTATCCATATATAAAGTGGCCCTTTAATTGGAAGGAGCTAATCTTAATAGTTGAAAGCTGCTTAATGGTCGAGGGCTGCTTAATGGCTAAGTATGATTAAATATATACTCGATAAGTTTCTTTATGTGAATTTACAGATACTATTATCAAAACAAAAATAGAAGAAAACTCAGAATTTTACCAATGAAGTTGTGATGTGCTTTAGTAATTCTCTGTCTTTCTTCAATTAGATTTTAAAAATCCTGCAAAAAATGTAGAATTTTAATTAAAATTTAAAATGAAATGATTGATAAGATATGAACAAGCATGAATATAAAAATATGTCTGTAACAAGCTATCCTCACTAACAAAATTGAAACTCAAAACGAAAATGTGCATATATTTAAAAGAGCTTCAGAACATTCTTGTCTAATCGTCTTCCTCCATTCAATCCCAATCGGTACTATCAAGTGCATCCTCTTCTTTCGATGTTTCCACAACTATGTCTTCTGAGTGTTGTTTATTATATGAAAGATCAACAACATCAATGGTCACATCTTGTCTTGAGCATCTTAAGTCACCCTCATCAAATCTAGCTGAAGGACCAATGTCATCATTAGACTCTCTTCAAAATGTGTCTCCTATATTAGGACAATTCTCTTTCTCAAGATCATACAAGTCTTTAGGCACTTTATTTCTTGTATAATAAACATCTTTCTCAATCGGATCCGTAACATAAAAAACTTGATAAACCTATGATGCCAACAGAAAAAGATCATATTTACTACATAACTTATTGAAGTATATCCGGGTCAACCCATACTCATCAAATTCATTCCGAAATCAATAACATCTAAATAGTACAATACTAAAACAACCATAATAATCAATCTATATGATATCTTGAATAAATTCATAATAAACAACCTCTCCATCGATGGGATTTTGATCCCTAACACTCGCAAAATTATCAGTTGTCGCTGATAAAGTCACTCCGCTATTTTGATTCTTAAGTGGAGCATCGTAACTTTTTGTATGAAAATAGTATTCGTTAATAAAGTATGTGGTATATGTCTTGGCTACAACATTGGGCCCTTTGGATAACCATCTTATATGATGAGATACTTCAACATTTTGAACTTTCTCTTCAAATCAATTGTTGAATTTATGACTGTGGTTCCTTACTCTTGCCCATGCATTCGATTGAATATGATTACCCATCAAAGTCTTATGTTCCCTACAATAATGCACATGGCAAAAGTTAATTATTTGACATTTATAAATGAATAATACTTAAAATATATATAATTATTGTATAATTTATCTTACTCAATAAATTTTTTCACTTGAGCATTTCCCGTGTTAAAAAGGGCATATCGATGTGCCTCATAACGTAATTGTGAATCCATCAAAAAAGTATAATTTTTTTTCTTATCACTTCCAATTAGATGACCTATTTTAGGAAATATAGCTGAAGGATTTTGATCAAATTCCTCTTCCTCAATTTGATATCTACTAAATCTTGTCTTCACACCATCATGTAAGTATCTCGAAGAAAAAGTCAACCGCTCTCCACCTATATAACCTTCTACTATACAAGCTTCTGGATAATACCGATTACGAACAAGCACCTTCGACCCACATAACTCTCTCTCAATGGAATACATACCACAAGGATGAGTCGGGCCCCCACGCTTAGTCTCATTCACTAAATGAACACTTAAATGTAATGTTATATAAAAAAAAAAGATTGGATAATATTTCACCAATTTCATACTCAAGTTTTTCAAGATCTCTTTCCCTTATTACCTTACTACATCTGACTTTAAAGAAATTTCCCGACCTAATTAATGTCAATGCAACATTTTTAGGCAGGACTTTCCTAACATCAATTTGAAGTAGGTGATGCATCATAAAATGAGCATCATGACTTTTGTACCCACATATCTTCATCTCCTTCACATGCACATGATTTGAAATATTTGAAGCATATCCTTTAAGTAATTTGGCCTTTTTGAAGATACTGCAAAATAACTTTTTTTTGGGATTCATTAAGAAAGAAGATTGACCAAAACTTACATTTCCATCATCATCTTCTATTGGTTGTTGCTCTCTTGTACATATCGAGAAGAAATATGATCCTTTAACTGTCCATCTATCTCCAATAAAGTTCCAAGCAAGCTATTATATATATTTTTCTCTATGTGCATCATCAAGATTATGCCTCAATTTATTATGTGCCTAGTATGGCAATTCAAAAAAGATAGATCTTTTTTTCCATAGACCCTTATTATCTCATGACCTTTTTTCGCTCCTTTCTAAAAGTATTATTGAATCCATTAAGCTCTTCAAGAACTTCGATACCTGACAAAGGAGTAGGTGCGGGTCTATGTTCCTCTTTACCATCAAATGACTTCTTATCTTTCTGCAATGGATGATCACGAGGCAAAAATCCTCCATGTCCCAAGTAACATATTTTATGACTATATTTGAGATATTGAGAGCATGTGCTATAATTATAAGTAGAACATGCTAATTTTTCCTTAGTGCTCCATCCCAAAAGCATTGCTAATACAGGAAAGTCACTAATCGTCCATATTAAGGCTGCTCGCATTTGGAATGTTTACTTGATCACAACATTATATGTTTCTACCCCAGGTTCCCATAATTCCTTCAATTCTTTAATCAATAGTTGTAGGTACATATCTATATCATTTTCCAAAGATGTTAGACCTGGAATAATCATAAACAATATAATATACTCCGGCTTCATGCAAATCCATGGTGATAATTATGATGCATCAACATAACAGACCATATTCTATGAGAAATACTCATGGTTCAAAATGGATTGAAACCGTCACTTGAGAGTCCCAATCGAACACTACGAGGATCGTTAGAGAAGAACGGGTGTAAACGGTCAAAACTCTTCCTTGCTTCTCCATCAGCATGATGCCTTAAATTTTCATCATTGGGTTATTTATTAGCATGCCACCTCATTGCAACAATAGTTTTATGACACATAAATAATCTCTGAAGCCTAGACTTCAAAGGAAAGTACCTTAAACATTTATAGGAATTTTAGAGCTTATATTTATTGAGGCACCATCAACACTCTTCCATCTAGAACATCCACAAATAGAGCAACTATCAACTTTTTCATTATCCTTCCAGAATAACATGCAGTCATTAGGGCATGCATGTATTTTTTTCATAATGAAGTCACAATTTTTTAATTATATTTTTAGCCTTATTGAAAGACTCTGGTATCTGTGCAAAGGAAAATGCCTCTTTTATGAACACTAGCAAGTCTGAAAATTCTATATTGCTCAATCTATGCAATGATTTAAACAAGTATAACTGAATGGTAAAACTCAATTTAGTGAAATTTTCACAACCTGGATATAGTTGTTGTTTTTCTTTTCCAACAATTTTAAAAAATTCTTTGCATCTTCCGGCAGTCACCCTTGTACTCCTTCTGCATCCTCTAACTCTGGTGCTACATTTATAAATGTATCATCCCTTGTACTCCTTCTGCATCCTCTAACTCTGGTGCTACATTTATAAATGTATCATGAAGTAGGTCATCAATATCATCATGTAAATTAGAACCTTCATTATTATTGATCTGCTGAGGCGTATTTGTCGAGGAACACCCTCCACCGGGAAAAACCCATTTAGTGTGACCAATAACAAATCCATCAGCAACTAAGTGATCCTCGACCATATTTCTATAATGCCAATAGTGACTCATGCAATTTTTGCAAGGGAATAATATCTCATTTCCTTGAGAAGCTCGTTCAAATGCCTTATCAAGAAAATTGTTCACTCCATGAATATACTCATCGGTCCATCTAAGATAGTTCATCCAATTTTTATCCTCATTATCCATTAAAATCCTATATAAAACAACCAAATCATCAAAAAGATTACACATGATGAAAATAAGATAACAAATAAGATAGAGTTATCCTTTTTTAGTCAATTAATTCAAATTTCTCAAATAAAATGAGAAATAAGTTATGGCAAAGGAATTTGGATAACCAATCTTTCAAAAGTTATAGCAAATACAAATAAACATTAGTAGAAAATTCACCATCTATACCTTTTCTTTTGAGGGATAGCAGATCCTAGTACTGAAGTTTTTAGTAGTTTTTTGTTCTTGTACTTCCTATGTCAACACTGGTTTAATTCCAACTTCTATTTGAATTTTATCATGATTCCAGGTTTGGGATATTTATAGCAAAATGCAAATTCATGTTTTATCTGGACATGACAATATTGTTTGTTCTGCTTATAACAAGTTGATAGTAAAGATTTCTTCATATTTGGGTCTAATGTTAACTATCTATTTATTACATTAAGCATAAGGTGATAACACAACCCAAGACCAACATGAACAATAGTGAATCAATTAATTGACTAGACTGAGAGAATACCAATAATGCAGCCACGTAGGTGTTGCTTCATGGAACAATAGGTTCAATGCTCTTCATGCACGTCAGGAGTTTGAGGAGACTCCGAATGTTGTGACTAGTACATTAAAAGTCTTTGATTTTGAGTTTATACTTTGCTTGATCTGGGTGCAAACATGTCTTTTGTGACTTCTCTGTTGGTTGTTAAATTTGGTTTAAGTCCAAAAATTTTGAGGGAGCCTTATTCAGTTTATACTCCGGTGGGTGAATTAGTTGTTGCACATAGGGTCTATCGTGGTTGTCATGTATCTGTGTTGCATAAGGTGTTCCCGCGTGATCTTGTGGAACTTGAAATGTATGATTTTGATGTGATTCTTGGAATGGATGGTTGCATGCATCATATGCCTCTATAGATTGTGGAACCCGGAAGGTCAAGTTCCAACCTCCCGGTGAGCCCGTTTTTGAATGGAAAGGTAGTGACTCCGCTATTAAAGGTCAGTTTATTTACTACCTCAAAGTTTAAATGATGATATCCAAGGGATGTATATATCACATAGTGAGGGTTATGGATGTGGAATCCGAATTGCCTACTCTTGTATTTGTTCTGGTGGTGAATGAATTTCTGGATATGTAACCCGAAGACTTGCCTAGTATTGCTCCCGAAAGAGAAGTAGACTTTGGCATAGATCTTCTTCCAGATACTCAACCTATCTCTATTCTTCCCTACCGTATGACATCAGTTGAATTGAAAGAATTGAAGGATCAGTTGAAAAAATTTGTTAGAGATGGGTTTCATCAGGCCAAGTATATCTCTATGGGGTACTCTGGTGTTATTTGTAAGGAATAAAGATGGATCACTACGGATGTGTATCGATTATAAACAATTGAATAAGGTTACCATTAAAAATAAGTATCCATTGCCTAGAATCGATGACTTGTTTGACCAACTTCAAGGGGCTACTCATTTTTCGAAGATTGGTCTCCATTTCGGGTATCATCAGTTAAAGGTTAGAGAAGGTGACATTCCCAAAATGGTCTTTCGAATGAGGTATGGATACTTTTGAATTTGTGGTGATGTCGTTTGGCCTAACTAATACTCCGACTATATTCATGGATCTTATGAATTGGGTGTTCAAGCCATTCCTTGATAGTTTTGTGGTTGTCTTCATTAATGATATTCTTATCTATTCCCAAAGTAAATAGGAGCATATGAATCATTTGAGGTCGATTCTGCAAACCTTGAGGGAGAAGAAGTTCTACGCCAAATCTAGCAAATGCGAGTTTTGGTTGGTTGAAGTTGCATTTCTGGGTCATGTGCTATCTGGTGATGGTATAAAGGTGGATCCAAAAAAGACCGAGGTGGTAAAGAATTGGCCTAGACCATTGATACCTTCGGACGTTTGAAGTTTTATTGGGTTAGCAAGTTATTATAGAAGACTTGTTGAGGGGTTCTCATCTATTGCATCTCCATTGACTAATTTGACCCAAAAGAAGGCTAAGTTTGTGGTCAGATGAGTGTGAAAAAAATTTTCAAACTTTGAAGGATCGACTTACATCGACTCCGATTTTGACTCTACCAAATGGTTTGGATGGGTTTGTGGTGTATTATGATGTCTCTCAAATTGGGTTGGACTGTGTACTTATGTAATATGGTAAAGTGATAGCTTATGCATCAAGTTAATTGATTGTGTATGAGCATAATTACTTGACTCACGACCTTGAGTTAGCAGCTATGGTTTTTGCTTTGAAAATTCAGAGACACCTATTTGTTCATAAATCATAAGAGCTTGCAATATGTGTTCACTCAAAGAGACCTTAACTTAAGACAAAGGAGATAGTTAAAACTCCTAAAGGACTATGACATAAGTGCTCTATATCACCCCGGCAAGGCAAATGTGGTAGCCGATGCTCTTAGTAGGCTATCCATTGGAAGCATGGCTCATGTTGAGGAGGAGAAGAAGGAGTTAGTAAGAGATATTCATCGTTTGGCTAGATTGGGTATTAGAGTGGTCGATTCCAATGATGGTGGTATATATGTTTTAAATAGGGTCGAATCCTCGGTGACTGTTGATGTGAAGGCTAAGCAAGATTTCGATCCATCCTTGGTTTAAATGAAGAAATTGGTTGCCGAAAATAATATCGAGGTTTTCTCCCAATGGGGAGATGGTGTACTTCGGTATCAAGACCGGTTATGTGTTCCGAATGTGGATGATCTTAGAAACGTGATCATGAGTAAAGCCCATAGTTCTCATTATTCTATTCACCCGGTGTCCACCAAAATGTCTCGGGATTTGAAGGAGGTATATTGGTGGTATGGTATGAAGAGCGACATAGCCAAGTTTGTATCCGAATATCCAAATTGTCAACAAGTCAAAGTGGAGCATCAAAGGCCCGGTAGGTTGGCTCAAGACATTCAGATTGCTACTTGGAAGTAGGAAGATATAAATATAGATTTTGTGGTTAGGTTGCCTCAGACTCGGAAACAATTTGACTCCATTTGGATTATTATCGATTGGATGACTAAATCAACTTATTTCTTACCAGTTAAGACTACTTTTGGTGCTGAGGACTATGCAAAGTTGTACATTCAGGAATTGGTAAGGTTGCATAGTTTGCCTAGGTCTATCATATCGGATCGAGGTACCCAATTTACTTTTCACTTTTCGAGGTCGTTTCAAAAGGGACTTGGTACTAAGGTCAAGTTGAGCAACGTCTTTCATCCCCAAATCGATGGGCAAGCCGAGAGGATGATTCAAAATTTGGAAGATATGTTGAGGGCTTGTGTGTTGGAGTCCAAGAGTAATTGGGATGACCACCTCTCACTTATCGAGTTTGCTTATAACAATAGCTTCCATGCTAGCATTGGTATGGCACCGTTTGAGGCCTTGTATGGTAGGAGGTGTAGGTCTCCAGTGGGGGTGGTTTGAATTGGGGCAAATGGCTTTGATTAGCCCGGACTTGGTGATGGAGGCTATGGAGAAAGTGAAGTTAATTAGAGAAAGGTTGAAAACGGCTCAAAGTCGCCAAAAGTCCTATTTGGATACTAGGAAGAGGGATCTTGAATTCCAAGTTGGAGATTGGGTGTTCGTGAAGATCTCACCTATGAAGAGAGTGATGAGTTTTGGAAAGAAGGGGAAACTAAGTCCTCGGTATATAGGCCCTTATGAGGTTATTGAGCGGATTGGGAATGTGGCGTATAAGGTGGAGTTACCCCCGGATTTGAGTTTTATTCATCTGATTTTCCATGTGTCCATGTTGAGAAAGATGGTTGGGGATCTTAGTACTATTTTGCCTTTGGAGGGCATTAAGGTTGAGGAGAACTTGTCTTATGAGGAAGTTCCGGTAGAAATTTTGGATAGGCAAGTAAGACGGCTTTGTAATAAGGATGTGGCTTTAGTGAAAGTGCTTTGAAGGAACCAACATATGGACAGTGCTACATGGGAGGTGGAGTTGGACATGATGAAGCAGTACTCCATCTCTTCTAATCTACTCAAGCCTAAGGTATTAGGTTCTTCCTTTTCCGATGGTTCCAATTCTTTCCTTCTTGAGTTTCATGGTATGACATGCTTACATGTGTATTAAAATGGTTTTATTTTCATGTTTTGAATGAATTTATTTCGTTTTGGCATAAGGCTTAATGGCTTTGTGATTTTCAAACAACGAATTATGCATGGTATTTTGTGTTCGAAAGTTTCATGTTCTAATTCAAGCCTTTCAAATTTTGTTCTTGCATAATCGGGGACGAATGTTCCCAAGGAGGGATGATGTAATGATCCGAATATTTTACGACGTCATGGACCTTGAGAAAATCTAATTTTGGGCGAAGATTTGGACCAAGTATATCTCAAGAGAGACCACATGGCCAGTATGGGGTCACACAAGTTGTGTGGCCTCAAATAAGACCACATTTGGCCTCAAATCTTGCATTTTGGCCTTAGGGTGGAGTTGCAAGCTAAGGCACACCTCACTGGCATCCCACACGAGCCATGTGACATTTCACAGGTCTTGTGGAGGAGCTGTAGGGTCGCCTAAGAGAGGCCACATGAGCAGTCACATGGGTCGTGTGGTATGAGATGGGTTGTTTGGCCTTCCGTGAAGTCTCCGGAGTGAAAAATATTTGAAGTATGGGGTTACCATTGCGTAACTTTCTTTTACAAAATTTTCCTAAGGTTAGGGAGACGGAAGCACCACATGGACCATGTGGCTCCACACGGATCGTGTAATGTGGCTCCATATGGGTCGTGGAGTGCCACATGAGCTGTTTACCCTCCTGTCAAGTGACTTCTCGTAAAATTTTCCTCCGACTCATAATGGCATTTTCGTAAATTTGATTATTTCTGTTGGTCTTTTCGAAATTCCTATGCTATCCTATGGTCATCTAAAGACCTAAAACCTATTTTCAAACATTCAAAACTCATCTCTCATAATTTTGAATCTCTCAAAAGCTTTCCACTAAAGAACTCTTAGAGATTTCAACATTGGGGCTTGGAAACTCAACTCTTCCTCAAAATTCTTTGGGGTTTCTTCATCTTAGTGAAGGTATGTGGGTTTTGATCCTTGTTTACTTCCAATCAACGAGATCCAGCTATTTTTAAGTAATTTTATGAATTTCTAACTTACTTTAAATCGGGGTTTTGAATATTATGATTGCTAAAATTCTACTTGTGCATGTATAGTGTTTATTTGATGATTTTATGGTGATTCAAATCATTATTTGAGGATTTACTTTGAATTTATGGAATTATAAGTATGCATGTCTTTTAAGACTTGTTTATGCATGGGTGATCTTATGTTAGATTTAAATATGGATTTAGTGATGTATTTACTTCAATTTCACCTTATATTGTTGATTTTAGATTTAATCCTAATTACTCATTCCTTCCTCATATTATTCCTAGCATTTGCATTCATGATATTGGACTATTTTTGAGAATATATGTTATGGGTTAAACCCAATTATGTTTTTTGATATGGTTTTGATATGATATTAGCTATGACAAGATATGATCACATATATATCTATTGAATATGGCTTTTTAAGAATTTTGGATGCTTGGCCATTTTGTATATGAATGGGCTATTCCTATGCATGAGTATATTAACTATGAAATTGTGTTTTGGACTTTAAGCCTATGAATGAATTGAAATGGTTTTGAAAATGACTATTGTCTCTTGAAAGCATATATATATATATAATATATATATATACGTATATGTATTTCTTGTGGGATGATGAGTTAGCAACGATGGATGAAGGGTCTCCTCTCTATCCTCGAACCATATGCCTAACATGGGTTCCTTTCTAAAATGGGGATGCCCGTAAAGAAAGTTGCCTCCGAAATGGGAATGCCCGTAAGGAGAAAAAACTATGTGATATGATATGTTATATGTGAAAATCCTATCCGAAATGGGGATGCTCGTAAGGTGAAGTATGGTTACCTTTGACAAGTAGACCACCTTTTTACCAATGAGGAGATTTCATCGGGATTCCAAGTAATAACTCGGTTGGTCTCACTTATGTCGGTTAAGGTCACATACCTACTATATATATGACCATCATTTACATTTCATGCATCATGAATTTCATAGCATCTTGTTATATTACATTTCTTGCTATATATATCTCTTTCTATATTATGTGCCCTTGTCATCTAACATCATATGCAGGTTTTGGTAAGTTCATGCATTGCATCCCACATACTTAGTATATTCAAATGTACTAACGCATGCTCTTGCCTACATGATTTCACCATGTAGGGATCGAGGACTTTGATCATCCACCATTTGACACTTAGCTTGGATTCTGAGAGTTAATTGTAGTGGTGAGTCCTATCTTCCAAGGACTAACCACCATCTATCTACCTATGTTACTTCTCTTTATGTACTCACCCAAGGTATGTCTTGGCCAACGATCCACCTATGTAGAGGCATTGTTGGGTACCTTGTAAACCTCTTTACAATATATGCTATGTGTTATGGTTAAGTCTATATTATGTAATTAGTTATCCTTGACTTTCGTTATGTGACTTGAGCATATATTGGATGGAAAAATCCTAAGTCCCTAAATGCCCCCATAGTGTGAGTCCTACGTACCTGTCCCTTAGTCTTTATGTGCTATGTGCTATGTGCTATGTGCTATATATGAACTCATGCCAATTCCCTTCCCTATGATGTTCCCATAGCGTAAGTCCTACTTTTCTATCCCTTAAAACTATGTGTTGATTATGGAATGCACTTCCAAATCGATGATGCGAGTTTTGGTATCTCGAGGCTCGTTTGGGGACTCTGGGGTTCCATTCGCCGTATCACATCTAGGCCCTAGGTCCGGGTTGTGACAGCGGTATAATGAAAATTGGGTCAAAATAAAGAAGAAATTGTATAACCGTGGCAATAGAAATAAACCTGTTGCCATAAATATCTATCACATCAATTCTACAAAATCATTGTAATAAGCTCTCTACGACAACGGTTATTTGAACAATTGGAATGTTTGTTTGATAACATGTGTTAATAAGCCAATACACTTTATGCAACACATATAACCGTTGCCATAGAATTCTATGGCAATGATTTTTGAACTGTTGCCATAGATATCATTGTCATAGGCCTAATTTCTAATATATATATATATATATATATATATATATCAGTGTGTGTGTGTGTCTTCAGTTGCAGCTCCATCAGTCATCTAGTAATTTATTATTTTGGCACATGCCAATGTTTCAAACTTGGCAACTCCCTGAATTTCAATTCAACTTTTGCA
>JAABOM020057505.1:0-15059 GCA_011800125.2 Solanum clarkiae | reverse complement strand
GATATTCAGCTGCTATCACCAAGCTCCAGGTTGCTTCGGGGCTTTGTATATGTCTAGAGCTTACATGTTTTATTGCACAGTTGTTGAGGTGGGGCCTATCCCAACCCTTATCAGATGTCTTTCTTTATTTAGAGGCTTTATAGACTATGTAAAGTAACATGTGGTCATGTCTCGTACTTTAAATACTGTGGCCCCGATGGCCTAGTCATATGCATTTTCTTTTGGCTTGTTAGCACTGTTTATCTTCTTAAAGGCATGTCAAATGCAGCAACCCCTTATAATAGGTATAGAAAGCATATAATTACAGTTTGGTTCTCCCGAGCCTTATCGGCAACGGGTGCCAGTCCGCCCGACGAGACTTTAGGGCGTGACAACAAATTCCTAGATGTAATCTTGTAATATTCCATAAATTGAAAAGTCAGAATGTGAAAAAAAAGGCAAAAAATAAATTTATGGTGTCAGGGACTACCAAGCAATCTATGAATCATACATAGTTATACGGGTCATAAATGGGGGTCTGGTAGATGACCCTGGACTTAGAAATATTTTGGAAAAGTTGAGATCTTGTACAAAGGGTCATTTATGACGAGTAGAATGGAATACAAATCGTGGTTTTTATCCAAAATTTCAAGTTTCAGGATCTAGGTTAAAGGCAACAAGATGAAACCCTTTAGGGTCATAGATCAAATAAAAGGCATACATGGAGTTCGTAGATGGGATAATAATGGGTGTAAACTTGCCTAAGTATTAAAGCGATGTATGAGTGACATCTACAGCTCGTGAAAGAAATCATTAGCCACCAAAAGAGGATCGTAGTTCAACTTACGAGACCATGAATTTTGGTCTTATTTTCATGAAACTATTTTTATGATTCGTAAAAGGGTCTACGACTTGTAGACCCTTGTCGTGGTTCATTTTGATAAATTTTTATTGAAGGGCATTTTTGACATTTCTTACCCTCCAAACCCCTAAATTATTCATTTTGACCCTTTAAACTATCCATAATTGTATTTGTACTGATTTTTCATCCAAGACCCTATTTAATTCCTCAATTTGTCATGAAAAAGTTCTTAAGTCTTCTCTTCAAATTCTCTCAAGCTCAAGGAAGGTCAAGCTAGGGTTTTCTGCAAAATCCTCCATTGAGGACAAGGTTTCAAGCTAAATTTTTATACAAGGTATGTAGGTATTCATCCATAGGTACCTTTCACCTATGGAGCCCAAAGAATTCTCAACTTTCTCTACTAAATTCAAGCATTTATTTTCATGGGGTTTTATGATTTTTCTTCAATTGCATATATTATGACTTGTATTATGATAATTGATGTATTTTTTATATGATTTGATAGTATTTGCATGTAATTGATAATTTTCAAGTGAATTCTCTACAAAGCTATAACATTTATGAGTTGGATTATAGGTTCTTTCAATTATGATTTCAATTGTTATAATTCTTCATGATTATGTATAGTTTCACTGAATTGCATATTTTCAAGTTGACTGGATATTGAACCAATATAAATTACCCTAGTTTTCAATGAATTCAAAAAATGAACAATTAAAGCTTCTCCCAAGGTTAATGAAAGTTATTCAGTTATGATTGTGAAGTTCCTTAATAAATGAGTGAAAGTTTGTGAAAGCATTGTCTCACCTAATCATGGTTCGAAATGTGATAAGGAACATACTCACATTGATGAATCATCAAGGTTTTAATGAGCTATTCTAGTTATGATGATTTAGATGACTCAAGTTATGTTATGTACATTGATTTATGATTTTACTCCTATTGGGATTTGACTTAGCATCGAGAAGGCTTGAGGTAAGGTTCAATCTGGAAGATATTAAGGTTATCTTCCTAGAAGAATCCTAATAGCAACCTCTTTTCTAAAAATATGCACCTAGATCACCCTCAATGGAATTAAAAGATAGTCTCAAGATGGTCATCCATAACATAAAAGCTAGAAGATAGTGGGTTTCATCCTTGAAGCATGAAGACTCAGCCAATCAGTCTCTGAAGTAAATTTGATTTAGCCACTAGGGTAAGGAGGATGATAGTCACCTATCTCTACATTGTGAAATAATGTAGGTATAAAGTATGTGCTAGTACGCGTGAATGTACTAAGTATGTAGACATGTAATACAATAATATACATGAGATACATAATGAAGTAATATATAGGCAAGGGGAGATACGTAACTAAGTAATACACAGGCAAGGGGATAAGTAGAACAAACGTAAGGAAGGAAAATCAACATACCAATATGACATGAACGGGTGATGCATGATAACATAAAAAAACATGCATATGTGGAAAGTCATTGTAATTGACAATAACACCATGCAAGTTATAACACGTAATCCTGATGTGGTCCTTGCATAGGAAAAAAAAAAGAGTCTACTTTTCGGGTAGAACTCTATCCCACTAGGTGGATGTCATTGAGCCATGTGGATCCACTAGCAAACCATATTGGTAATCATAAATTGTATGGTGGCAAGTAGTTAAGGGGCAATGGGATTAGTTACTAACGGGTCATGCCTCAACTAATGAGTAAGCCTCAATCCTAAGGTCCTTTCGGTTCTAAGTTAACATCTCATGAAATACATAATATATTCATAAAAGCATACTTATCACACATCATCATATATTTCATACTTCTCACATAATGATAAGCTTGATCACAATCTCATAGTTCATAAAATCATACATTGGAGTAGCTCATTTCATACCCAATATAAAGTGGGTAGTGGGCTCACATGATCAGTACATTATTATAATAAGTGTAAAGTGGGGGTTGCACTTCTCTTATCAGTACACTATCCATAACCATACTAGGGTCCCATGTTACCTCTTAGAATCCTAAGTCTTCCATAGGGATCCTTCAAGGATCCTAAATCCTCTATGTAAAGCTTACTTGAAACCTTATATATGTATAATCATGATCATATGATGAAGTAAGGAGAATAGTACGGATTCACATTCAATAATCTCAAAACCATGAAAGTAAGATAGATTTATGTAAAATCATAGAATTGGAAGTCATTTGAGTCATATTTAAAGGAATCAGGTCGTAATTTTCATATACATCAAAGCATACTTGAGAAAATTCATGTAGATCATGTAATTCATGAAAAGTAAGAGTAATTAACACATATTCTAGTACATAAATATAACCTACATCATAATATAAGCATTTGAAACCAAATCATGAAAACCCTCATTTGATCATATAGAAAATCAATGAGTAGTGATGAAAATATATTGGGCTCCATACGTAAAACATACCCATGAATGATTACTCACATACCTTGATAGAGCTTAGAGGAATTAGGACGAATTTGACTAGAACTTGCTTGACCTTCCATGAACTCCTTGCTTAAAGAAAAGAGCCTTGGGAGAGTTTTGGAGTGTGAATTTGATGACTTGATGTTTGAAGTGTGAGTGAAAGACCTTAGATAACTTAGGATAATAATAGGAGGGTAATTTAGTCCCAAAATCATGCAAAAATGAAGTTAAAAATTTAGAAAAATACTCAAATACCCTTATGAGTCACTAAATTTTCAATGGATAAACCTCTGCCCAAAAGGCCCACCACGGCCTGTGGTGGGTGTCATAGTGGGTGCCTTGGGAAAAATGTGAGGTGGCCTGGGAGAGGTGCCTTCCACGAGACTCCATCACAAGATGTGGTGGCCACCACGAGTTGTGGTGGATTTCATGGTGGGTCACCCACCCATGGCAGCCCCCAAACACCCTAACACTACTAAGGTGTTCCACCACAAGGCCCTTTCACCAATTGTGGTGGGCATCACAAGCCGTGAAGTGTCTCTTGGTGAGACACCTTCACAATTTTTTAAAAATTTTCATTTCTTGCACTTGTTTCCAACTTCTAATGTGGGGCCTTACAATGCAGTACCAATAGAATTTCAAAAGCCAATAGAACTTTTTGTTTGTCTTTTAAATACTTTAAGTAATTAATTATTGATATTTACAGTTTTTTTTGCATTTTTTCGAATATATGTTACTTTATTTGTCCCATTTTATGTGGCACGAATAAATTTTTAAGACCCAACTAATTTTTTCACATGTCTTTTAAAATTAATTATTGAGATTTATCGTATTCTTTTGTTGTTTTCAAATATATGTTACTTTCTCTCTCCTATTTTTATATGTGATATCAATTAAATTTTAAGACTTCAAATTTTTTTTACATGTCTTTTAAATATTTAAGTTGTTAATTATCTTAGTTTAGAATAGATTTCCACAGTTTGTAAATATATATATATATATAAAAAAATAAGACAAACGAACTTTAGGAAAAATACAAATATATTTTTGAGCTGCTCAAGCAGGGATATCGACCTGCTTCTAAGAAAAATGAGAAATTACCAAATCAACCTTGAATTTTTAATATAATTTTTAGATGTATAAAAAATTTAAAAAGAAGACAAACAATTTTGTTTATGTTTTTACGTAGCATCTTTTTAAAACTACTTTAAGGGTTCACTTATTAATAATTAGTAATATTACTTTTTACATAGTCTTTAAATATATAAAAGAAATTTTTAAAAAATAAGATAACAAAGTAAAACAAAAGAACAATCTAAAAATTACAAATATACTTTTAAATTGTTCAAATAAATATATCAACTTGCTATTTACTTAAACAACTCTGCCTCTTATAAAAAAATAAATTAGTGACAATAAAGTAGACAGCTGAAATTGCTTCCAAGATAATGTGATTAATATAATTGTAAGGGTATAATCTAGGAACATATAATAATAGAAAAAACTTATGGTGGCATGAGGTCGCATACATTTCTCTTCCCCCAATCCCGAATCCCCGTACCCACCTTTTTCTTTTTGCTTGTTTGAATAATAATGTAGGTTAATGGATCACATTCCTCGTCCAATAATTTTTTTTAAAAAGCAAATTGATTCCATGAGTTAAAATTCCAAATATAACTTCTCTCTTGGTTGGGGTTTATTGAACTGTGTTAGTTGACACATGACTCATTAATATAAAAAGACTGTGTCTATTTTTGTGTTAGATAAGCATAAAACTCTGGCAAGTCTTATCCTAAACTCATACTTAATCCAACCAATTCATTTTACCTAAAAGCAACAAACTTTATTCTACACGTTTTTTTCTTTTCCGGAAACCTGTCTTTATATGAATGGGCGTGAGTAATGAACATGACATGCATTATATCCATATCTTAACTCCAAATTTATCTAATCATATTATTGAAATTATTTAGTATACTATATTCAGAGTGTGAATATCCTCAAAAATATTATGCAAATTTTTTTCTCTTTATTAAAAATCTCTTTTTTAAATAAAATTATTTTTTATCATTTTTTTAAATTATTATTTAATTTTATTTATAATATTGACTTTTAAAATATATGGAAAGAAGTGATTAAATAAGGACTTCTAGCAATGGAAAGACCTATAAATCTTTCTTATTTGATAGACTTCTTATTCTTTCTTATTTGAATCAATGTAGCCGCGAAGAAAATTTTTAATTTATCATGGGTTCTAATTAGTAATAAAATCTCTATGTATAGAACCTTTATAAATAAATAATTTATCAAGACTAGTGAGTTATTTATGTTTTTATAAATTCATAATTTAATTTAATTTTTCTCAATAATATTTCTTATTGAACGAGGTACATGCTTTGGTCACGCATGTACAACAAGACTAGTTAATAAATATACATACACTTGTCTATCACCAAATCTGTACTTATTTATCACAAATGGTTGGGTAACTCACAAATGGTTGGGTAACTTATTTACATCAAATGTTTATATCAAATTAATTGATCTAAAAAAATATAAATTAATTAAATATGATTAAGTAATAGTTATCTTTTTTTTTTAATAGTAGTAGTAGCATAAAGGCCATTGTCTCGCCTGAGCCTACACTCTGGACATGGTCGGTACTCAGAAATCATTGTTGGTTCTCAAGCGAATCATTTGGCTCAATTTACTTATTCAATTAGCAGAAGATTTAATAAAACAAAAGAAAGTGCGCAGGTGGGCATACATATTCTCATATAGAATAATATTATATTTTGTATTAAAATAACTCAATATTTCAATTTAAATAAATGATGATAATTTTTCAAAATTAACTCTGGAAGTAAGACAGACTCTACTATTTCATATATAACTCAGTCTATGAAGCCTCTATCAACTCATAAGAAGGTGTCAAGACATTTTCAAGGCTGCCTCAAGACAATAAAAAAAAAAAGGAATGAACTAAAATAAAAGGGTTCCTCTGAAAGTAAGGAGTTCTCACCATTGTCTGCGACTAAATGGATCTTCAACGAAGTGCTTGCTGAGGATCTCTAAAACCTATATCATGAAATGATGCAGCGCCAAGTGATGTCAGTACGTGGAATGTACGGTATGTAAGATGGTCAAAAAGTATTAAGAACAGGATACTCACTTTAAAATTGAACTTTGATATAGCTTAATTGACAAAAATACGACATGTTAGTAAAACGTATGTTTTTTAACTTGTTTAAAACACTACTAGAAAAATATAATTACCTGGTGATTCCACTTGGTGATTTTTTCAGTAGAAATTTCCTATGAATTTTCATACGAAAATATGAAATTTCTAAATTCTAAAACTTATTACATGGGAAAAATATTCCCCCGAAAAATTGGTAGGTAAATTTGGCGCAGAACTATTACCTGGGAAATTATTTGGGACAACTAATCTGCAAGTACTGTATTCATAGGTAAATCCGTAAGTAATGAACAAAAACTAATTTCTTAGTCAATTTGCATGAAAATCCCGAGGTAAATTTACCTGTAGATTTAGTTAGGGATACTAGCTTGGGGATATTTCTAGAAATATTTTTAATACATGGGGATTAGGATATACGAATTTTATTAAAAATTTAATTTCTGAGAATTTACTTGTGATTTTTCTTACCTAGATAATTTCTTGAATTTTTTTTGGGTGAATTTAATTAGAAATATTTTGGAGGGAATTTAATTGTAAGTATGCATATTTAGAAATCTATCGGGATATGTCGTTGCCGACATTAGGAACAGCTGGAAGAGCTCTCTAGTGAAAAAGAAATTTTAGTTGAAAATTTTACAAGAGTTTCTTTATTATGAGATTTATTTGAAAATATTTAAAGAAATAAAAAATATAATCATATAAAAAAGGATAATGACATTACAAATGAATTTTATTATTAAATTTTTACTTTCTAGTTTCAGGTCAAATAAATTATTATACAAATAATATCACTCTACTAAGATGTTAAAAGGAAATGGTTTAAAACAACAATTGAAGTTATCATATTTAGTTAATTTATTTATTTATCGAGAAACTCCATGCACACGCCGTATCATTTTCATAAACTTATTATATGTAGTTAAAATTTAATCCGTATAAGAATCAATGGTTCCATATTACAAATCATAAAAACTATATGGCTAGTTATTGATCCAGTAAAAAGTAACTATCTTCAATATTACATATTCTAAAAGAAAATTTTGATTTTGATAACAAAATATGGACTAATTCGTCTAAAAATATTCATCTTTATTTCTAAAATTCATAAAAAAAAAAAAATAAACACATAAAACCTTTTAATTTACAATTTTTATTTATCTAAATCTAAAATAATATTTTCTTAAAGAAAAAAATAGGGGTAGAAAAAAGTAAAAATAGGAAAGGGGATTACAAAATGAGGAGTCAAACTTTTACCAACATAGTGAATGTTCAAGTAATCGACCAACAAAGTTATTTGAATTTCCCAATTTAAAACATTCAGTTTTGATCTTACGAATATTATCTTATAGAAAATGTAATGAAGGATTTTTATAATATTTGGAAGCTGGTGAATGATTTATTCAAATATATAAAGTATATTACAAATTGTCCAATATTGTAGGAGTATTTATTTTTATTACTTCAAAGTAGAATAAAAGAATAAATATTAGTAAATTTTGTAGGAAGAGAAGTTGGTAGAAGTCCACTAATGTCCTTTGTACCACATCGGATGAAAGCTTTAAAAACTTTGCATTTATAAAGTTATGTGTGAGGGAATTCGAAGAGGGGCTTTCAGAATTAATTCTAGGAAAAATTATAGAAATGTTTAAATATTTTTAAATATTTTCTACTTTTTTTACAAATTACTAAAATTCCTTTTTTGCTACTTTCCCTCCACATGTATGATATACTCATCTTCTTTCCCACAAAACCCTTTTTCTTCGGCGAGAATCAAGCCAAACTGATTCAAAAAAATCTCTAACTTCTTTCCAATTCAAGTGACACATTTTCCCTCTATCAATTTCAAATTTCAAACTCAAAAGGTAGGTTAACTTATCTTCTCCATTCCAATTTCATATGATTTTCTTCTGAAATTCATTGCCAATTGTTTCGTCAACTTTCACATACTTCAAAAGTATGGATCCTGCATCATTTAGCATTGGGCTCACTCAATTAAATGAAGAACAAGCTCTTCGAGATGTTGTGTATGATTCTGATGATGAAAATTTTCAGGAAAATAGATCTAAACAAACTCATGATCTTATGGCCATGAAGAAAAAAAGGAGAAATCATGTCGGAAAAACACAAAGGTTCAACTTCAAAAACTTCAGATCCCAAAATTCCCAAAAAGTCGAAGAAGAAAGATGGAGTAATTAATCGACCATCTTTATCTGAGGTTAATTTTTTTCAAACACTAAAAACAACAGTGATTCCAAATTGATTTATTATGAAAAACACAATGAATCATGTGAGTAGCATGTATCTTGTATTTTTTTTATTCGTAGCACTGCATCGAGTGTATACAATGAATCATTTTACTTGGTTCATTATTCTGACTCTGTATTTGGCTTCCTGATTCATGAATATTGGTAGGGCATGGTGATTCATTAGATTGGTTTGTTTTTAAAAAATATAATGATTCATCCTGTGTAGTATTTTATGATTCATTGGGATTGATTTCTGACTGTTATATGTTTGTTGATTCATTACATGTATCTAACAAAGTGATACATTTTTTCTAATGAATCATGTTAGTTGCCATTCCTTATGAGACATAAGGTTTAATGATGTGGTGATTCATTGGGTATGTATTGGTTGGATTAGTCATTCATTAAATTGTTTATTTTAGTAAAATATATTGATTCATTGTGTGTAGTAATTTATGATTCATTGGAACATAAAACTTGGTCATATGTGTGTTGATTAGATTCACTATTTTGGAATATTTTTTTATGGATGTTGTATGTCGTTGCCACAGTACATATATCAAACAAGGTGATACACCTTAACAATGATCCATGTTAATATATGATTCATTATGACAATCATTCATTGGAATTGAATCAAACATAGTGTTACACTATACAATGAATCATGTCAATTGATTGTTGTTTCAATTTCTCCTCCTTTAGTTAATGTATAATGTTTTTTCATACATTTTTCTTCTTTTGTAGGGTTTAAAATACAAGATCAAACAAATTCCATTTCATCCTTGTGGTTTGGTGCTATATATACACATGATTTTGCAAATCATATAAAAGCATCACTAGGAGAGGAATGAACCTAGTTATTCAAAGAAATAATATTTGATTCATATCTTGAAATCGAACAGTGCAATTGGCAAGGTCAAATCAGAAAATGTGTATTGTTGCTTGAGTTGCAGCAAGACAACACTGATGAACTGTATGTTCGACACATTACTTTATACACCTCTGATTTTTTCCAGCAAGATGCCCTCATCATCCAATTACAGTTATCCAACATACATACCAACACATAGCTACAACATTTATATAACATTTTTAGTGTAGCAGAACACATAATACAATATTATTTTTGTTGAATTCATCATACATATTAATGAATCATATATTGTTCCCAAGAAATTATAAAACATGATATAATAAATAATGCAATCATTATGAATCTAATGCATATTAATGGTGATTCTTAATATCATTCTGATAGATGTCATGCAATGTCAGTTCAACATAACAATTAGATTCATCACAAATATGAACACATCAATACACATTCCA
This sequence comes from Solanum clarkiae, assembly GCA_011800125.2. Taxonomy (NCBI): domain Eukaryota; kingdom Viridiplantae; phylum Streptophyta; class Magnoliopsida; order Solanales; family Solanaceae; genus Solanum; species Solanum clarkiae. Next base: position 5,001 of record JAABOM020057505.1, on the reverse strand, counting down.
GTGTATCACAGAACATGATACTTTATTATTTTGCTGGATTCACCATACATATGAATGAATCATACATTAATCAACATAACAAGTAGATTCATCACAAATATGAACACATTTATACACGTTTTAGTGTATCTCAGCACATGATACTTTATTATTTTGTTGGATTTATCATTCATATGAATGAATCATGCATTATTCCTAACAAAAATCTTAAAAACATGATACAAAAATTAATAAAATCGTGATGAATCTAATTCATGATACAAATCAGTTTCATACCTCTGAGCATCAGATCTCTTAACTTTGAAGTTGAAATTATTTTCTATTCCATATTTCGCTATCACTGCAACCAGCATTGCCTTGTTCTTTTACAATTGGTTCTCCTTAACATCTGTATTCTGTGTATCAGCTGTGTAGCTTGATATTTCCAATTCTGGAATAAAAGATGAATTACCATTAATTGATTCAACCACGGCAAGAGCATGTATATCATGAACACTTTCCTCAACACACATAACTTCGCCATAAGTAGCATCAAAGTTATGTATCACTCTATTCATCTTAGCAATTACATCAATACAAAGAGGATATTTCAAAATTCTAGGATCAATATTTTTTACCTCAAAATACAATCTTACCCCATGTCATTTCTAATTAGCATTGGTGTAGAACAACTTTCAACAATATATCTAATTTATATGTCCTTTCTTGCCTCATTGATCTCCAACTCAACTGAAATAGTGGATTTGAGATTCAAAAACGAAATTGTTGATGCAACAACTACTCTATCACTCTTGTATCTCGTATAAACAACGATGTTTTCCCAAATCCCTGAATGCATCAACATTATTACCACATTCAATCTTTTCTTGATCATATTTTTGGATTTGCAATAGGAATTTCAGGTACTCACAGCTTGAATAATTGGGAATTTTTTATTCTTATGAAATGTATTATTGCCTTTATTCCAAGAATTTAATTATGATGTAATTAGCTAAATTTTGGGGATTGAAATCTACCTTCCGTTTAAAATGCAACTGAAATGGAATACAATGAATCTTCATTTATGAATCATATTTGAAACTCCTTTCTTCAGTGTATTCGCATCTTGAAAATTGTATGAAATTTTTGTAAATATGAAAAATGTGGAGAAAAATTGAAATTCTTTCCCTCAATGTGGGATTTCTGTAAGTCATACTTAATTCTAATGGGTTTCTTCTAAGTATGGGCCCCATATGTTAGTGTGTGCAATAAAGAAAACTAAGTAATTAAGATAAAAATAATAATTAAAATAATTGGGGGGGGGAGGGGAGGGAGGAGGGGGAATATATAACTTAAAACTAAAAATATGGAGGAATTAAATTGGAAACAAAAAATTGATGTTCTAAATTTGTTGCGGACTTTACTTGCAAAAAAATTGCTAGAAAAGTCCCTATTCACTATTTTGTTTTATCAAAAAAATTCTTGCAAATTTTTTAGTATTTTTTGCAAGAAAATATGTAAATAATTTACCTGCAGAATCAAAATCCCCAAATAAAATTTATTTAGGGATTTTAAAATTCGCAGGTAATAATTACCCACGAAGGAGTTTTCATCAAATTTATTTTGGTGGAAAAATCTGCAAGAAATTGAATTACCTGCAAATTTTTATATTTAATCCCTAGGAAAATCCCCATGTAATTCACATTTTTCTTGTAGTGAAAGAGCAACTTAATATAAAGAAATACTGACTTTAATGCATTAATGAACACAACTAAATATATAAAAATCTGATAGTTAAATGCTTAGCTCTGCAAATAGCTCAACTCAATTAAATATGCAACATAATAAAAGGAAATACTTTATTAAAGGAATAATAAATCTCAGTGTGTAAAATAATAAACTTTGCTTCTTGGGGAGTTTCTCTAACCGACAATCATTACTATGAGATTCGTGATGATACAACGTCTTGCCTATGCTGCCAGAGCCGTCCCATACTTTGTCGGGGTAAGGACGAAAACTAGGGGAGTATAAAAGGAAATACTTTATTAAAGGAATAATAAATCTCAGTGTGTAAAATAATAAACTGCTTCTTGGGGAGTTTCGCTAACCGACAATCATCATTGTGAGCTTCATGATGATACAACGTCTTGCCCACGCTTCCAGAGCCATCCCATACTTTGCCGGGATAAGGAATGAAAACTAGGGGAGTGGATCCATCCCAAAACTGGGTCATCTCAATGCCAAACAAGGAGTTGTATCTTAGTATAATCCTATCCTACGCTGGCTACGTAGTTTATGAGTTCAAATTATTATTACTCTCACTCATATCGGTATTCAATACTACTCCCAAAATTATTAATTATATGCTCATAATTAAAAGAATATTCTTGCTCAAAGTATTACTTTCTTCTCTTTGGGACTTAGCCCAACTTAACATTCCCTTAAGTTTTCTCAAAACTGTCTAAAATCATAGGTTTCATGCTTCACTATTCATAAAATACTTATACTAATACTTTTCTAAAGTTTAAAGCAAGATATCAAGATTCATAAATTTTTGTACTAACTTTGGGGTTTAATTAGTTTAACAATTAAAAGTAGTATCTCAACTTAAGACCCAATTTAGTAGAAAATTTTAGTAAAGCTCATGCTTTTCTTCAAAACTCATTAACTCACACATTATCTCATAAAATGTGTTCCTTAAAATATAATTCTTTGGACTCAATAAAATATATATAATATTAGTTTAAATTACTCTTTTATCAATGCATATAAAAGTTATCATCTTTAATAGAACATGCAAAATCTTTATTCAAGATATTTGTTTAATGCATGAAAAATTATAAATCTCAATATCAAAGAATATAAGGAAAGCCAAGATCATCAACCTATTATGGTTCATAGGAAAGTATCCACGAACGAAAATTTCAATAGTATAAAATATAAAAATAATAACAATCTCAGTGCATGAATATATCTAACTCAATGGAAGAGGAATTAAATCATTTAGAGTTCAAGACTTAGGGTAAGACTCTACTTAAACTTAATTATGGAGAATTAACAAGTGAGGTACGTGGATGAACTCAATTCAACGCTATGAGTAGCCTTACATACCTGAAAAAGTCGATATTATCATCGAAGTTTGATGAATACTCGCTCAATCTCGGTAGTTCTTTTAAAGTGAAAGAACTTGGAAGGATATTGTTTGAAGGAATTCTTTTTGATTCTTGAATTCTTGACTTAGAATCTTTGGAGTTCTTGATGAAGAACCCTAATTCTTGAAAAGAAGAATCAAGAAATCCTTTCTTGGGATTCTTAAATTCGTCTTCTTGAAACCCTAGGTTATGATTTAAGATTATGTTACAGAATCAGGAATAGAAAAACAATCTAGGTTGGGTAGCTTGAAATTCATGAAGAATTACTTACCCTAAGGAGGAATCTTAGAAGTTAATCCTAACTTGATGACTTTCTTGATTCTTGAGCGTTTATGTATAGGAATGAAGGAGAGGGTTTTTAATTATGAAAATTGACGTTTTATGTGTTTTGAGTCCTTAAATAAACCACACAAAGGTTTTAGGATGAGAGTAACCTCAAAATTAAAAGAAAAATAACGTCATAGCTTATCCAGTAAGGGTCCGCGTCAGGTCCGCAACGCACTCTAGGCGCAGACCTTCAGATAACTCTGCACTCCTTCACTAAAATTGTCATAACTTTCTACTCTGAACTCTGATTAAGACCAAATTGAATGTATTGGCAAGTTAATTCAAATATCTTCGATTTGATATATTATGGGTTACCTAACTCATTATACTTTAGGAGATATGATCATTTAAAATTGACCCTTTTATCGACTCATACGAAAACTTAGTTGCTAGAAATTCTTTAGACTTGGCTTGATGTAAAAAATCCCTTATGAATCTAAATCACATCTAATATACTTTAAATACTTAGGAATTGATCCTAACATGTATATACAACCTAGAAGTCACTGGTCCATCTAATTATTTTTTTTAAATCTTACGTTAGAACTTAAACGCTAAGAAAGTGTTTAGCTTAACTTCGTACTAGAGGGTTCGTGTGACCTCAGATCATCTCCAATTGTATTCACACATTAAGAAATTGACTTTAACACTTATACTCAATTAAGAACCATTAACTAAAATCCTATATAATAGGAAGGATGACTCAATCTTAGCTAGAAAAAAATTGGGGTGTTACAGCCATAAGCAGCCATAAGAGGATGGGAGGTAACATATATACTATGCATTCGTTGATTTGATATAAAAATTTGATGCGAATAAATATTTATCAAATAGTTGTGTACCTACACTTATGACTTTAAATCTCCATTTATAAGAAGATCTAGTTATCAGAGTCCGTGTTAACACGGACTCAACCTATGTTATATTGTAATCTCAATTTATGTGATATAAATAGAATTTTTTAAATATATTTTATAAATTTTTAAGTTGTTAATTATCGTGACTTGAACTATTTTTTATATTATTTTTAAATAGTGTATATTAATTACTTTGTTTCAATTTATGTTGCACATATAAAATTTAATGAGTCAATCAAAATTTTATTCAGTTTTTAGATATTTTAAATTCTTCATATGTTGTAATTTATAATACATTTTATATAACTTTTAAATAATGTATGTTATCTTTTTATCCCAAATTTTGTAGCATTAATAAAATTTCAAGAACCACTTAAATTTTCTATATATCTTTTAAATTTTAAATTGGTAATTATTGTGACTAATAGTGCTCTTTACCTCATTTCAAGTAATAATATAATCATCGAAAGATATTAAAATAATTATTTAATTTTACTTGTATGGTTTAAAGAATGACATAATTTCTCATATTGTGTTTGTTTTATCCTAATTCTAATATTTGTATTACTTAAAATAATTGATTAGGGTGATATTGTTGACACCCAATTTTTACCCCTCCACGGTGTCAAATTAATTATCGGGGCTTTATTCTTATTTTAATTATTTTATTAAAAAAAAGAAAAAAT
>JAABOM020057504.1:0-15060 GCA_011800125.2 Solanum clarkiae | reverse complement strand
AAATTAGGTGGCGACTCCTAAAATCAAAATTATTTTTCCCAAAATCAAATTATTTTTTCTATTATTAAAATCCCCTTAATTTTATTAATTTTCATCGAGTTGCCACGACGTTGCGCCTTCGGGATGTCAACAGTGAAGATTTAGGAATTGGTCTGCACGGGCCTCCCGGATCTCTAATGGCAAATAATGGTCAAGAAATGCCTCTTTGAATTCTTTCCAGGTGGTTGGAGGTGCATCTATATCCTTAGATTATTTCCAAGCTTCATACCACAATATAGCAACACCCTTCAGCCTATATGTCGCTAACTCCATAGCTTCTGTACCACCCACGTGCATAACATCCAAAGTTCACTGAATCTGGTCAATAAAGTCCTGGGGGTCTTCATTAGGATCTGACCCAATGAAGGTTGGAGGGTCCAAATTAAGAAAATTACGTATCCTGGTACCAACTGCCCTATTTGTACCACCTGCACCCATAATTGGACCTTCCTGCCTTTGACCTTGGCCAGCAACTATATGGGTCAATAGCTGGAGTGTATTTCTCAAATCCTGCACTGTAACATCAACAGGTGGTTCTGAGGGAATTTCACTGCTCTCTAGTTCATTAGGAACTGGAGGAGTTAGAGATGTTTGTGACAAAGACTCCTCTCGGATTCATCTTGTTGTCTCACCTGGCTGGGTATACCAACCACCACTTCTACTGCCTTCTCTTTACCTTTGGTTTTCCTTGTTTCAGGCATACTTGCCATACAAAATAATTTAGGAATTAGACACAATCGACCTATTACACTTCTTCTCTATTGCACAATCTAGAGAATGAAAAGAAGTAACAACTCCTAAATGCCACATAGTCTCCTTCTTATAAATGTGGTGCACAACACATTGATAAACAAGATTCTACATAGACACGGCTTTGTAGACTCCCTAGGATTACCCGCTCTGATACCACTTCTATCACGCCCCAAGTCCCGTTAGGGCGGACTGGCACCCGTTGCCGATAAGGTCCGGGAGAACCAACCTGTAACTATGCGCTTACTATAAGTATTAGGAGGGGTTTCTGCCTTTAGCATGCCTTAAATTAGATAAACAATGATAATAAGTCAAAAGGAAATGCATATGACTAGGCCGTTGGGGCCACAGTGTCTAAAGTATGAGACATGACTTCACTTTTACTTTACATAGTCTACAAAGCCTCTAAATAAAGAAGAGCATCTGATAAGGGTCGGGACAGGCCCCGCCTCACCTAACTATACAATATAAACACAAGCTCTAGACATATACAAAGCCCCAAAGCAACCTAGAGCTTGGTGACAGCAGCCGAGTATCCTGTACTCCTACTGGGGAGATCTAATAGCTCTTGTACCTGCAATATGAAATGCAAGTTCCCCGTAAGGGACATCAGTATGAGATAATGCACTAAGTATATAAGGCAAGATATATTGTACGTAAAGTAATAACTCAAATAAACCCATGCACTAGTGTAAGTTTGTGGACCACTTTTCATTATACTGTGGAATCATGTACTTTACATCCTTTATATTACTTTACCTTTACTGTATCATCTGTACTGTAAAATCTGTGCACAGCTGTAAACATGTGACTAACTGATCAGTGGTGAAACTGTATCGGGTTTGTCCCTGACTAGGTTATACTCAACCCCTCGGGCTACCCCCCCCCCTTTGATAGGATTGTCCCCTGGCTAGGTTATACTCAACCCCTCAGCTACTACCTACCAGAACTATATACCTTATCTTTCCATTACCTTTGAGATGGTTCTTTTGGTGGCCACAATACTATAGCTGTAAAATTTTATATATAACATGTGACATGTAGATATCCATACAAGACAATATGACAAATAAAAGAGTACGTCGGATAAACAATAAAATGCATATGAAATGGTACAACTTGTGAACTTTATTTGGCAACAAGAAACCATGTATCTTGGTATTCATGTATGTAACCAGATTTGAAAGTGACTATGTATGGAATCATATGAACATGTCAAAGGATGGAGACATGGTTAATAGTTATGTTGTAGTTGGTAAGTGCCTTTATGTGCCAAGGAAGTATCTATGTTTCATGCCAAATGATACAACATCAAATAACCTTACGTACCTCACCGTCGGACCTTGTTACTATCTCAAGATAACCTTTACTTCCTTCAAGTACTTATCTAAAACATAGTAAAGGATAAAACTAGCATTAAAAGCCAATAGATATACCTTGGAAATCCAATTACATAAGATAACAATACACGGGCAGCAAGTGGGTTTTCATAACCCGGGCGTATTCCTTTAACCTTTCCGCTTCTTAATTGTATTTTCTCATACGCATTAACATGTACAGATCATGTACAGCCTATTTTAAGTCTATAACAGCCTTACAACAGCCCAAAAAGCATTACACATCACAATTCCATGCAATCTCAAAACGGACAGCATAATGTTACCTTTTTCGCTACCTTTCGACATCGACAACTCCAATCTTATTCCAAATTTAACCAAACTGTTACAGCAACATTTACACATATAAATAGACCTCAAATAGTACTATAACATCACCTAAGAAGTCATTAAGGATGTGAGCTAATAGCTCTACACACAACAGCCCGCAAATTTCAATTAACATAACGCTTAAGATAACTCGGTAAAATGTGCGTGTTAAATGAAACCAAAAGCAGGGAAGAAACTTTAGGGTGGTGTTTATAACTCAACCCATTCTAAGAACACCAATTTTCCTTCATAATACAACTCACAAACCATAGAGAAATCACCAAAATAAAAGGAAAAGGTGCAGCAACCTTTTGCACAGAATCTGTCCAAATAATTTCAGCAGCGTAGCTAGCATCTATTTCGTGTTTTTCATGATAAAACTATACTACACACACAACTATAATCACTTACCTTTTCCTTCAAGGTGTAAAGGCTCCTTAATAACCCTAAAGAAGTCATTTGTCTGCTTCACAAAGTTGAGAAAAGTTGAGAGAAAGTAGAGAGAGCAATCTGTTTTTTCTTTTGTGTTCAAGTGAACAATGACTTAGGAAGAAGCTTTGGAGCTGTTTATATAGAGCTATTATAGAGACTCTCTCTTGACTTATTGACCATCTTATACCATACATAATGAAGTAGCTTATCCACCAGCTTGACCCTAAAAGTTGGGCCTTTTTGGAGCACCAACTTGATGGACTTGGGCTGCCAAATTTTTTCAGATTTTGTTCTTCTTTGGGCCTTTCTTACTATCATCCTTAGGCTGAAAATATAGTCCATGCATGACACTAAACCATGGCCCAAAGTTACATCCTTAACTCATATTTTATTCGTAATCAAACTTGGACAATTTCGACGTCGAACCTCGTCTCCGTTTAGTTCGCGATTTTGGGCTAAGCAAGTAGGTGACTCACCTGCTAGCTTCTAAGTCCTACAAGTACCTCAATTATTTTACTTCATTTAAGGCCATAATTTCCTTAATTCACCAAAAAAAACATAATACCCTCAATCCCCTTAAGCGCTAGACGCACATATAGCCCATTAACGTGAGATTCAAGCACTTTTAAAATTTAGCGTCAATTGATCCAAATCATGTCATGTTTCATTTGAATTGTGTCAATATTATAAGGTGTGGGGTGTTACAGCTTAGTAGTTTCTCTTAATTGATATCCAATCCCGCCACCTTTAGTTTGGTGATGCACAACGAAGGAGACATTGTTGCCACGTCCATCCTAAACTTACCAAGATAAAGGAAGATCAACTCTCTCATGGATCCAAAATAAAAGTTCATTTTTAGGACAAGAGTCGTTAGAATGTGCTACACAATTATCCTATGCTGGCAACGTAGTTAAGTGGGTTAAAGTAGTTAATTACTCGTTTCCATTTTGGTGCTCGATACTCCTCCCAATACTAAAACATTTTCAACTTGTCAATCAACTCAAATCTCAATGATACTCAATCAATCAACTTAAGTCTCGACCTCATTAGATTATCTCAACTCAAATCAACTCAGTTTCTCATCAACTCAGTCAACCAAGGAAATCAATCAGACTCAACTCAAATTCAAATGGTCATTTTAACTCACTCAATTGGACTTATCATGTAATGCAAGAAAAAGGCATAAATGTACATATGATTAAAATGCAATATGTTCCTCATACTCAATTATGCTCAATTTACTCAACTCAGGTAATCAAACTCAAGCCTCAACTCAGTCCATGCACAGAATTTCATAAAATTATGCAATTTGGAGTTCATAATGTTAATGCATAAAGTTTATATCTCAATCCCATATCAACAACAGTGTAATGCATCGATTATTTAGTTTATAATCATGAGAACTCAAAGAAATTGCAGAAAATTCAGTATTAAAATTATAAAATTCTCAAGACTCAACTCTACTTCTTAATTTAGACTCAAGGAGAGAAAAGAGGTGTATGAACGGACGTAGTTCAACACTTTGATAAGCCTTACATACCTAGAAATAGAAGAAACATTCAAGCTTTAATTGATCCTCGTGTTAGAAACTGAAACCTTCGCTCTTCTCCCTCCTCTAGTGCTCTCAGGAATTCCTAAGCATGAATGAAAGGTGAAAATACGCTTAGAGTTTGTTTTAGGTCTTTAATTAAGTCTAAAATGTACAATGATTGGGTTAAAAGGGGATAGGAATAGATAAAAAAATACCCTTCTTAAAAATTGTCAACAAGTTCTACGACACCACGTCTACGGCTAGTAGATGACCTCTCTTAGGTAAGGTGTCCAAAAGTTTGAGTTACTGGAATTTGGGCATGGAATCTATGAAACCACTTTTATGGGTCGTAAACTCTTCTACGGGCCGCCTGATAACTCATAACGGAATATGCTAAAAATTTTATTTTTAGATCACCAACTCACAAAACCTAATCGATAGGTTGTAGATCTTTTTACAGGTCATATGTTGTCTCATACATGGGCCTCAGACTTAGAAAATTTCACTAAGTCACCCTGGAGATTTACAAGACCTCCTCTATGTACTATAGATGGCCCTCGTGGTTTCTCCTCCAGTAATTTTTCTCATCATTTTCTCAGTTTTCTTTGTGCATCTATTCAAACTAAGTGGAAAGAATTAGGGGGTGTTACATATTAATTCCCTTTTTCTTCTTGAATTAATTACTTCTTCTACTTCATTAAAGAAAAAAAATTAATCTTGAAAGTAAATTACAAACTACAATTTGACTTTGGCCAAACTATCATGCCCACTAGTGCAAAAAAAAGGTCTTGCTAGTTGAAAAGAAAACAGGCCAAAAGTTGTAATGCCGGGTAAAATTACAAAAATATGTCTGCATAACACGTCTTCCTAGAATAGATACATGTGCATAACACGTCTTTCCGAGCTCTAATGAAAAAATTTGAGATCGGATTTGCGATCAGCATGAAACATTGAGTGGGAAAATGCTCAAGGTCAAATTTTAGAGCGACCAAGTCAAAAGATAATTATTTGTAATTAATTCCAAAACAGTATCGGTATGCACCCAAGGCGCAATGCGCTAGGGAAACGGACCAACACTTACGATCTTTTTTTTTAGTATTTTGATGGGAAACTTTGGGAAAGAAATATACATGTCCGCGCCCAGTCCACATCGCGTACTAGAAAATTTTGGGATGAACTTTTTCTTTTTAAATTGAGGTGTACTCCGGTCAATTCTTAACCCCTCTAAACTAAAAGTACGATCAAATTGGATCATTTTGATTGTAAATAGGGCCTAAAACCCCAATTTAAGTCCTTTTCTAAACACTTGAAAGTTAGGGCTTGAGAGAGAAAAAGAAGAACGTGAGATTGAAGGATTCATGGAGAGTTCTTGACAATTGATTGGTAAAACTTTATTCTAGGTATGTAAGGCTAAACTAAAAATATGAGATTATTCTTTCATGTGTCTCCTAGATGGTCATGGATGAGTTAAGAGTCCATGAGTCTACATACATGATTCTTGAATGGTTTCTTGAAGATTTTCTTGAAAATATATTTATTTCATGTATTTCATATGTTGATGATCATTATAAACTTGTTTTCTTGAATTGAATACTTTATAAAAAGATATTGCATAAATCGTATGTAATAAATCTTGAAAGCATACATGAAAGAAGATAGGGATTGAGTCTCGAGCCTTGATTGATGATGTAGATTATGATTATGATTATGATTATGATTATGATTATGATTGTGACGTGAGAATGATGGTGAGTTGACAGAACATGATAGTTCCTTGAGTCTTCATAAATGAACTCTAATGATTTGTCTATTCGATTGTTGTAAGCCTTGAGCTATTGATTGAGATATTGATTGATGAGATGATGAGAGTCTCTATGATACTGATCGAATGATGATTGTCTCTATGAGGCTGATTTGAGATAAGTTAATTAAGATGATATATCGGATTGATCTGATTGATTGGTTGATTGTCTTATGAGCATTGAGTCATGGGAGGAGTATCGAGCACCGAAATAGTAAGAGTTAATCCAACTCGCGCTCATCAAACTATGTAGCCAAATGTAGGTGAGCATTAGGACCATTATATCATATTACGTTAAGGTCCCCTCTTGATAAAGTCCCTGAAATAATAGAGGACTAGTTAGATTGTTGGGGTCCCTAATAGATTTGATCCGTTCCCTACCTAGAAAGTACGGAGCAGATGTGGCAAAATCAGCGTGATTGTTGTACAGTCACTAACTCATAAGTGATTGTTTTCGGATTAGAGAAACTCCCAGAAAGTTCTCACCTTGAGTATTTTGAGTCGAGATGAGTTGAGACAAGTCCTTTTAAGACGAATCTGATTTGATTAATGAGTTTATTGGTTGATGGGTCACTTGTCTACTTTTTATTCTTGATTTAGATAGACCTATGACATATTGATTGGTTTCTATATTGAGTTCATTGTTGTTTCTATATTATTCTACCTGTTTTAGTTTCATTCAGTTATTTTACATGCCATACATTCCACGTACTGATGCCAATCTCATGCTGCATTGTTTTATGATATATATACATGGGATAGAGATCATCAACAGGCGCATCATTGAGGATCTTTGGACATTCAGCGGATTGGTGAGCCTCCTCTACGTTGGAGCGTTCATTTACTTTATTTTCATCGTGTTATAGAGTTAGAATTTCTTACCTTTATTTTGATTGAGGTAACCATGTCTGTCCTTGGCACCACCTGATAGTGATAGAGGCTTCATAAAGTAGAGTCAGATATTGATTGATAAGATTATGAGCTAGTTCTTTCTACTAGCCTTTTATTTATAATACTATTTTGAGACTAGATGAGATATGCCCATTTACTACCTTTTCATCTTCCGTTGATTTGTAGAGTTTACTGACTAAATGAATATGATAAGGCCAAGTGGTTCGCTTGGGGACTAGCAATAGTCTCTAGGTGTTAGTTATATCTAGGATACCCTCCTAGGTCGTGACAAACATGGTATCAGAGCACGAGTTCAAGTGTCCTAAGGAGTTTATGAAGTCGTGTCTAGTAGAGTCTTGTTTATGTGTGTGTTACCAACCACACTTTATAAGCAGAAGGCTATAGGACATTAGAAATTGTCTCACTTCTTTCTTATTCCAAATCCGTGTAATAGAGTTAAACTCTAAGAAATCTCTCTTCTGATTCATACGATAGAGTTCTTCCCTAAGAAACTTTGGATGAGTCGTGTGATGCTCTAAACTTTTCGACTATGCCTCGTCTACAAGGTGATAGAGATAGTAATGTTCCAACTCTTACTGATGAGATCCCCTGTGATAAGGTAATCAGAATGGTAGAGAGACTGGACCAGGTTTAGAAGAAGCTAACTAGTGTGCTAAGTTGATTGACTAAAAAGAATGCACTATTACTCATATGAATCGTGCATTTGGGTCAGCTCTAGATGTATCCTGAACTTCTCATTCAAAACTTGCTCCCGATGTCACCCATGAGAGAGAAAGTTATATCTCTAAAGTTTTATATTATCACATGATAGTGAGATGTGAGGTCCTATAAACCCTGAGTACAATTAAGTTATCCTAGAGTTAGAAAGATGATGATGGAAAGAAAGGGACGAGATAGAAAGAGTGATGGCTGATTGAGGCTTGTAGTTAGAGCTATATACCTATTAGGTAGGTAATAAGGTGATGAGTCGATTACCATAAGTTTGATGAAAGAGTGGTGAGTACCCTATGATAGTGATGATGAGGTATGCAGAGAGATTTATTGTTAGAATGTGATAGAGCATGCTCAAATAGAAGAAAGTTTATGTTGATGTGTTATAGTATTCAATACTATTAAGGGTGAAGTGTAGATGTTGAATAGGGGAAAAAAGTGCTTTCAATGTGATAGATCTAAATTAGTCTTGTGATTTTTTTAAGTGAATGTTCATGAGACTCATCGAGTTATGAGCTTAGTCAGATAATAAGATATGATTAAATAGGTGAGTGGTACTAAATTATAAGGAAGGGGATATGTTGATTGAATACCTCCTATGAGATTTTAGTGGGATTATGCTTCGAAAGTTACCTAGTAATTATAAGCTGGTGTAATGATCAGAGAGGTGTGTGATAGATGCATGTGGTAGTACTAGACTCTAAGCTTGAATTTTAAGGAGTAGTGGTAAAGAGGAGACAACACTATGAGAGTGATGGTCTTAGTTGGAGATTCACCTTGAGGGGTTCACCATAGTGTGTGTCGAAATTATGGTGTTGACTTGCCAGGGATGTGATGTAGTGAGTATGGTAGGAGTGGCTTAGATGGAAATAGAGAATTGGGGATGAAACATTAGATAAGAATAGGCTTGAGATGTGTATCCATGATTATGTAAAGGGAATCTAGACAGTATTTTGAGTTGTCAATATGGAGAAGGTTGATGCAAGCACGTTGATGTAAGAAGAGCCTTGACATGTGTATCCATGATTGTGTAAAGGTGCATAAAGCTCTAAGTTAGGACCGCTATAAGAATCTAGACAGTATTTTGAGTTGTCAATATGGAGTAGGTTGATGTAAGCATTCCTTATCATCACGAGTAGCTAAGTTGATTTGGGGCTTATGGATAGACGATGATGAGTTTTCCATGATAGTCTAAGTCTTATGCAAATGAGTCTATGAGAGCACAAAAGTTGAGAATTATAAGGCAAAAGAAGAGGTAAGATTGTAAGAGTTGTGGGAAGTGGTTATGTACGCCATTAGAACAACAAATATGGAGAGATTTCCCCTAGCAATAGGAGGAAACTAAGAGTGGTATCCTTGAAGAGAATCTTAGTAGCTATTTTATATATGCGACTATAGTATGACAGAAGAGTCTAAGATGCCTATTCTTGTGAATAGTGATTCCTTGATCGTATGGAGGTATATGCTTATAGCCTAATAGAGGAAATTGATTCACAAAACTAGAGAAATGACCCTTAAGCTAAGGGGAAGATGGTGATGTGATAGATCGACTTAGATCTTGAGTCTTCAATAGAGATAGGTTGATTTAAATGAGGCACCAATTCCTTGCCATCTCGTATGTTCCTTATATTTTAGTGCAGATGATACTCTATTCCCGGCTGGTATACGACTGCCATGCATATGGCCTAAACCCATATACCACTTTTGATTGTTATTCATGTTGAGTTGTGAGGATGAAAAATGATGAATTTATTCATTAATTTTGATCTTACCCCATGCATCTAAGAGTTCCCCATCCTATGTTAAAGGAGATATGACATGAGTTTTACACTATGTATAGTTATATAAACTCAAAATGAGTCTCGATAGATGAGAGAGGTTGAACTTCATTATGAACATTCTTAAATCAAATTTCCCGACTGAATTGTGCTAATGATCTTCATCCTAAGTTCTTTCAGTGATCCTGTCTTCTCAGACTTGATAGAAATGTTGATGAGAATAGAGGAGTAATGATTAATGAGGGAGACTTAGGGTTCTTTTTTCTGATGTCACCTTACATATGCCCTGACCTTCGGTATGTTATGCCATTATTGATGGTAGGATGTAGAGTGTCAAGTTTGAGACGTAGAATCGTGCTTTTTTTGCATGAGGAGTACAAGTTGGGGTTTAACCAAATGTGAAGATAAAGGAGTTCCTCTAGGCCCAAATAGTGATGCTGGTAGTAGTAGATAGAGAATGAGGGTAGATGAGGAGTGAATGTAACCTTATTATGGCATTGGTGTTGTACTTGTGCCATGTAGGGATAGGGATAGGGAGGAGGAGAGAGATCAGATCTTATGATGTGTAATAGATAGGTAATAGTATGATGGTGTGTCTTTGAGTGGGAGCTTATTGAATGATGGAGGTAGAAGTATCAAGTAGGCTTGAAAATTCTCAGATATAGTTGAAGTGGCTAGAGTGATAGGCTTGAATGTGTGATTGTTATCATGTGAGTATTGATGACAGACTAGCGAAGACTTCGTGATAATGAAGTAGTGAAGAGGACTAGTGATCATTTATAAAAAAAAAAAATCCCCTGTGGAAGTGTAGAGCTAAGTATTTAGGATTAGCTTTGTATGAATATGATCATCTGAGGGATGACACCTTGAGGCTCAGAAGTAGGCTTGAACGGAATAAGAGGATGTGGATAGGTAGAGAACTGAATAGGAGCTATAAGCTTAAGTTGATGGAATAGAGGGTCATGAAAAAGGAGCATAACTGAGATGAGGTGTTAAGCTTGAGAGTTGTACATAGAGTCTTATGTATCAATCGGGTGTATTCTCAATTAGAGTTGATGGTTTTCTTCCTGAGTTCAAAAGACTGATTGTCGAAGTGTTTAAACGTATCAAATTGATTGAGTTTCGACGTTCCATTCATGCTTGATGGTGAAAATGTCTGAGAGAATATCTCTACTCTTGGTCTGAACCAAATTGCCTATTCTAAGTGACTTGTGACTATCCAGATTGGTTCATTGAGTATTGAGAGGAGTCTTGATCGTTATTCATTCTTGATCATGAGAATGTTGAAGGTAATGTTCTTGCCCTTGACTTAATTGATTGTCTTTCCTTGAGTTGATTATCTATTCTTGAGTCCCAATAGAGATTGTTGATAGTAATGAGGAGTCGAACGTTTGATTGACTGATGGGAGTGTTGAGATGAGATTTGAGTCTATTTGTGCCTTGGTACCCACCTTTCTCATTATTCGAGGATGAATGCTCCCAAGGGGGAGATGATGTAAGGTTTGGTAAAATTATCAAAATATCTCTAAAATAGAGACGTGTGCATAACGTATCTTCTCAAGCTCTGATGAAAAGTTAGAGATCGAATTTGCGATCAATACAAAAAATTGAGTGGGAAAATGGTCTCGGTCGAATTTTAGAGCGACCGAGTCAAAAGATAATTTTTTGTAATTATTTCGAAACAGTGTTGGTGCGTCCCAAGGCGTGACGTGCCAGGGATGTGGACCAAAACTTATGATTTCTTTTGGAAAAGAAATGTACATGTTCACGCCCACTCCGCGACGTTTCGGGATGAAGTTTTTCTTTTTAAATTAAAGGGCATTCTGGTCAATTTTCAACCCCTCCTAAACTTAAAACATGATCAAATTGGATCATTTTAATGTGTAAATAGGGTCTAAAACCCCAATTTAGTCCTTTTCTAAACACTTGAAAGTTAGGCTTGAGAGAGAAGAAAGAAAAACGTGAGATTGAAGGATTCAAGGAGAGTTCTTGACGGTTGATTAGTAAAATTTTATCCCAGGTATGTACAGCTAAACTAAAAACATAAGATTGTTCTCTCATATGTCCCCTAGATGGTTATAGATGAGTTGAGAGTCCATGAGTCTACATACATGATTCTTGAAGATTTTCTTGAAAATTATATTTATTACATATATTTTCATATCTTGATGATCAGCATAAACTTGTTTTCTTGAATTGAATACTTTACATGAGATATTGCATAAATCATACATGATAAATCTTGAAAGAATGCATGAAAGAATATAGGGATTTAGTCTAGAGCCTCTATTGATGATGTCGATTGTGATTGTGATTTGAGAATGATGATGAGTTGACAGAACATGATAGTTCCTTGAGTCTCCATAAATGAACTATAATGATTTATCTATTCGATTATTCCCTAACCGTTGTTGTAAGTCTTAAGTTATTGATTGAGATGTTATTGATGAGATGATGAGAGTCTTTATGAGACTGATTGAATGATAATTTCCTCTATGAGTCTAATTTGAGATAAGTTGATTGAGATGATATGATCGGATTGATCAGATTGATTGGATTGATTGTCTTATGAGCATTAAGTCATGGGAGGAGTATCGAGCGCCAAATAAAGTAAGAGTTAATCCAACTCGCACTCGTCAAACTATATAGCTGAATGTAGGCGAGGACTAGGACCATCATACAATATTATGTTGAGGTCCCCTCTTGATAGAGTCCCTGAAATAATAGAGGACTAGTTAGATTGTTGGGGTCCCTAATGGATTCGATTTGTTCCCTACCTTGCAAGACTAAACGGCTCTGGCAACATCAAAGTGATTGTTGTACCGTTAGTGGCTCATAAGTGATTGTTTTCGGATAAGAGAAACTCCTATAAAGTTTCCACCTTGAGTACTTTGAATCAAGATGAGATAAGATAAGTTGAGATGAGTCCTTCTGAGATGAGTCTGATTTGATTGATGAGTTGATTGGTTGATGGGTCATTTTTCTACTCTTTATTCCTACTGTAGGTAGATATTTGACATATTAATTGGTTTCTATATTGAGTTCATTGTTGTTTCTATATTATTCTACCTGTTTCGATTTCATTCAGCTATCTTACATACCGTACATTTCACGTACTGAAGCCACTCTGGCACTACATCATTTTATGATGTAGATAAATGGGATAGAGATCATCAGCAGATGCATCATCGAGGATATTTGGATGTTCAGCAGATTGATGAGTCTTCGCTGCTTTGGAGGATTTACTATATTTTCATCTTGTTGAGTTACAATTGCTTAGCTTTATATTGAATGAGGTAGCCATGTCTATCCTTGGCACCACCTGATAGTGATAGAGGCTTCATAGACTAGAGTCGGATGTTGATTGATAAGATTGTGAGCTAGTTCTTTCTACTAGCTTTTTATTTATAATACTATTTTTGAGACTAGATGTGATGTGTCCATTTACTTCCTTTTTATCTTCTGCTAATTTGTAGAGTTTACTGATTGAATGAATGCGATGAGGCCAAGTAGTTCACTTAGGGACTAGTAATAATCTCTAGATGCTGGTTACGTCTAGGGTACCCTCCCATGACGAGAAAAAAGTAAAGAGAAAAAAGAAGCAAAATTGTCTCTTTGAGAACATCTCTAAAAATTTACTACTTTTTACTTTCTTTGAAGGTCATTTATTGTCCGCCAAATGAAGACAATTTTTAGTTGATGTTTTTTCTCCTATCAACTAGGTGCACAACAAAATTTTAGAAGTTAGGTTTATAATCAAGTTTATTTACAAAATTATTATCTATACTATATTAAAAGTGTGAAAGTCCTTCATAATATAGTTTGAACTTTTTTCCCTTCATTAAAAAACTCTGCTTTAGACAAAATCGTCTTTTCACATTTTTTTCAATTATTATATTAGTGTTTTAATAATATTAAATATTAATTATAATAAAAATAATAAAAAATAAGTAGAAAAAATTTATCAAAATTATATACAAAGAAACCTTTTTCAACTAAAATAGACTCGATTCACCCAAAATAAAAATTACAAAATAGGAAGAAAAAAAGTAAAACAAAAAATGGGGGTCCTTAGGTTTTAACATAAAAAGAAAAAACTCAAAATAAATCAAAAAAAATCCAAAAACTATTTTTAAAAAAGGAAAAGAAAACGTAAAAAAAAATAGAACATTTAAAAAGAGTCCTAAAAAAATAGAAAAAGGATATCCATTAACAAATTTTGTTATTTATTATTTTTTAAAAATATTTAATATAAATTTGACATATTATATCCTTATTCTATTTGAAGTCTAAGAATTATATCAATTAATGAGGTAAGAATACTAATTCAATATTTATAAAATTGTCTTTTCACCAATTTTCTTTAAATTATTATTTAATTATATTTATACTATAAACTTCTAAAATATATGGAAAGAAGTGATAAAATAAGGACTTCTAACCATAGAAAGACTCCTAAATCTTCCTCACTTGATAGACTTTTACTTCTTCTTTATTTGAAATAGCTATTAAGGAAAACCTATGGGTTATATTTAGTCATAGAATCTCTATATATACGACCTTTATAAATAAATAAATAAATAAATAAATAAATAAATAGGGTTATATTGTTGTTTTACCTATAATTTGTAATAGTTTTCTTTTGAAATTTTTACCTCTATATATACATCTCCCATTATTTAATTTTTTTCATGTTGTCGTAATTTGTATTTATCTATCTAGATCATTTATTTTCTAATAACGTGATATTAGTTTATTTTGCAGCATTCTTGACATAATTCATGAACTCTACCTTTTTGAACGAAAATAGAAAAAGAGTTGACAGTGACAATTGATGATTTGTCTTGGTGGTAAGTAATGCATTCATTTTTTTACATCAACTATGGATTTATGGTATTTATTATTGAAATATCTACCTGCTATAAGTAATTATTTAATTTTTAAATAACTATACATACTTGAATTTTCTCTTAATAAATAAATTTCATGTTTCTAATTCAAAGTCATAAAAAGTATCACACAAAGAAGGAAACTAATCGTTCGAAATAGCACTCGTGTTCGGAGAGAGTAAGCAATATCCAATATCAATTTATTGTTTTTAGTAAAAACAAACCTACTAATAGATCTCATCAATTTTTTGAAATAATTTTATTCTATGATGGAATAAAGCAAAATAACTCTTTTAACTGTCTGGCGCTTCTTTCAATTGTGAAGTAGCAGTTAGTCGCTGTAACTTTCGACGCTCATCATGGGTCATCCGGAAACAGTCGCCCTATGTTTTTAAACATAGGGGTCAGGCTGCGTATATCCAACCTGTCACACTCCACCCTGGGGTCGTGACCAGTGCCCGATAGGGGCACGCAAACACATACTAAACCAAATTCCTTATAACCTAGTCTG
>JAABOM020057503.1:0-15061 GCA_011800125.2 Solanum clarkiae | reverse complement strand
TAGATACATCTTGGCAGCCCACTCTCATAAAAACAACATACAGGCAGCAAGCGGATAATTATAAACCCGAGCGTATTATTTCAACCTTTTCACCCCTAATCGTATTTTCTAATACACATTATCATATACATATCATGTGCAGTCTATTTTAGTGTCATAACAGCCTTACAACATCCCACAAAGAACAAGAAATAATAATTCTATGCAATCATACAAATAGGCGGCATAACGTTACATCTCTTCGCTACATTACGATGTTGACGATTTTAAAACTTTACCAACTTCAACCAAACTGTTCCCACAACATTTATACATACAAACAGTCCTTAAATAGTTCAAAAACAGTCCTCAAAATATGTGGAGGACGTGAGACCATAGGCTCCAATCAATCAGCCCACAAGTTTCTTTTAAGAGCACAATTACGACGTTGTACAATAACTCATTTTCTCGGACTGTAAAAGTGGTGCAGCAGCCTGGTGTCATCATTATCAAACAAACCTTTGTTAAATACATGAGTATTACTTCATAATATAGCCAACCAAGAAGAGAAAAGTCTCTTAATTAACAAGAAAAGTGTATGACGATCCTTAGGATACATGCTGTCCAAAAGTTCCAGAACATGTATAATTAGCTTATTTCTCTGGTTTTTTATAAACGAATCATACTAAATGCATATGTAGATTTACTTACCTTTAAACTCAAGGTTTATATATTCTTTAGGAATCCTTGTAAGGTTGTGAGCCTTGTCTTTCACAGCTTGAAAGAGAGCAAAGAACAACCAAGAATGCGGAGTTTTTTTTTTTTTTTTGCTTAAGTTGAAATGGCTTAAGGGGCTGTTTTCATTCCTTTTTAAAAGACTTCTTGGCCAACTTGTGTGGTTTAAGCCTTATATTATTAAGGTAGTGATGCAACAGCTTGGCCCTTTCACTTGGGCTTAATTGGGTCTCAAAGTTGATGGGCCTTGGCTGCCCATTTTCCAAATCCCTCTCCACTTAGTTTGGGCCCAATTAGCCAAGTGTTTTGTGGTGTACTTGGGCCCTTTTATTATTCATCTTGGGCTGAAAATAAGGTCCATTTATGATGCTGAAACATGGGATAAAGTTACACCCTTAACACGGACTTTATTCATAATTGGACTTGGACAATTTCGACGTCGGACTTCGTCTCCGTTTAGCTAGCAAATTTCAGCTAAGCAAGTAGGTGACTCACCTGCTTGCTTCCTAAGTCCTGCAAGCACCTTAATTCTCTCACTTTGTTTAGAGTCGTGATCTCCTCATTTGACATAAAACATGTATACACTCGACCCTCTTAAGCGTTAGACACACATATCGCCCTATGACATGAGATTCAAGCACTTTTAAATATAGGCGCTAATTTGAAAAGCCATATCATGTTTCATTTGCGTAGTACTAGTATTGTAAGATGTGAAGTGTTACACATTCATCCCCAAATGTCAAACAAACATGTGTAAGAGAAGTAATCATGAAGATTTCAGCCCGATATGAATGCAACAAATGCACTTAAACATTATTTCCAAAAATCTCAACATGAATGTCAAAATCACCATAAACTTGTCAGCACAAAATATGGATGCATGCAAAATAACATGAGGGCTAAAACTTAAGACTTTAAACATGTAGGAGACTTAAATTAGTACCTTCGGCATGAGTAGAGTGGAAAAGATATAGGTACCACTTTGTCATGTCCATTTCGGCTTCCAATGTGGCACTTTCAACTTGTTGATACCTCCAAAGGACCTTGAGGAAGCAACATCTTTGTTTCTCAACCTCTTCACTTGTCCATTCAAAATCTCCACGGGGACATCCTCATAGGTCAAATTATCTTCTACAACTACCACAACCTCCAAGGGCACTGTAGTAATTGGTTCACCCACACACTTTTTCAATATGGACATACGGAAAACCGAGTGAACCATATTCATCTCCATAGACAATTCCAACTCATATGAAACCTTAACCACTTTACTCAAATCTTTATAAGGACCTATGAACCTTGGGCTTAATTTTTCTTTCTTGTCAAACCGAACCACACCCTTCATGGGTGAGACCTTCAAGTAAACCCGATTACCAACCTTAAACTCAAGATCTCTTCTCCTCACATTGGAGTAGGACTTTTGTATACATTGGGCTATTTTCAATCTCTCCTGTATCAACCTCACCTTCTTCATGGCCTCCATGACCGAATTTGGACCTAGTAAAGCCATTTCCCCGACTTCAAACCGCCCAATCGGGGATCTACAACACCTGCCATATAAAGCTTCAAAGGGAGCTATACTGATGCTTGAGTGGTAGCTATTGTTATAATTAAACTCAATAAGTGAAAGATCTTCATCCCAACTACATTTAAACTCCAAAACACAATCTCTAAGCATATCCTCAAGAGTTTGGATAGTCTTCTCGGCTTGACCATCCATTTGATGATGAAAAGTTGTGCTAATCTTAACCTTGATACCAAGACCTCTTTGGAAGGACCTCCACAAGTGAGAAGTGAATTGAGAACCATAATCCGAAATGATAGACAAAGGCACCCCATGCAATCTAACCAACTCATGCATATACAACTTGGCATAATCTTCAGCATCATAAGTCGTTTTGACTGGTAGGAAGTAAGCCAACTTTGTCATTCTATCCATAACAACCCAAATAGAGTCAAAATGTTTCCTAGTCTTAGGTAACCCAACCACAAAATCCATGTTGATTTCTTCCCACTTTCAAGTAGGAGTTTCTATATCTTGGCCTAGGTCACCTAGCCTTTGATATTCGGCTTTCACTTATTGGCAATTGTGGCATCCGGATATGAACTTGGAAATATCTCTCTTCATACCACCTCACTACTATACCTCTCTCAAGTCTCTATACATCTTTGTAGAACTGGAGTGAATGGAATGGGATGAATTATCAGCCTCCTTCAAGATCAATTCTTTCAAATCAACCATATTTGGCACACACAATCTACCTTGGTACTTAAGGGCACCATTCCCCCGGGAGAAAACCTCCACTTTACCATCTCTTACCAAGGCCTTCAACTCTAGCAAGGCGGGGTCAAGATCTTATTTTGCCTTTACCTCCTCAATCAAGGAAGATTTAGAATCATCAACAACCACTACACCACCATTATCAACTTCATCCAACCTAACCCCCAAGCTAGCAAACCGGTGAACCTCTCTAGCCACCTCCTTTCCACCATCATCAACATGAGCTAGACTACCCATGAACACTCTACTTAGAGCATCGGCCACAATATTAGCTTTATCGGGATGATAAAGCACACTTGTATCATTGTCTTTATGGAGCTCTAACCACCTTCTTTGTCTCAAGTTAAGATCTTTTTGGGTTAAAACATATTGAAGACTTTTGTGGTCGGTAAACAAACCAACATGGACCCCATTCAAGTAGTGATGCAAAATTTTCAAAGAAACTACAACGGCCGCCAATTCAAGATCATGGATGGGATAATTCTTCTCATGAACCTTATGTTTCCTAGAGGTATATACTATCACCTTTTGCATCAAAACACACCCCAAACCAATTCTTGAGGCATCATATATACCATGAACCTTTCCAACCCTTTCGGTAGATCCAAGATAGGAGCAGAGACAAGCTTATTTTTCAAAGTCTGAAAACTCTTCTCATATTCATTAGTCTACATGAATTTTTCGTTCTTTTGGGTCAACATCTTCATAGAGGAAGCAATAGAAGAAAAACCATTCAAAAACCTCCGGTAATAACCTGCCAAACCCAAGAAGCTCCTAATATTTGATGGACTCAAGGGTATAGGCCAATTCCTAATTGCCTCCGTCTTCTTGGGATCTACCTTAATATTATCACCTGACACCACATGCCCTAGAAAAGCAACCTCTTTCAACCAAAACTCACATTTTTCATATTTTGCATACAACTTCTCCTTCCTCAAGATTTGTGACACCACCCTCAAGTGATTCACATGCTTCTCCTCACTATGGGAATAAATCAAGATATCATCAATAAAGACCACAATAAACGTGTCAAGGTAGGGTTTAAAGACCCTATTAATGAGATCCATATATATAACCGGTGCATTAGTCAACCCAAAAGACATAACCACAAACTCAAAGTGCCCATACCTAGTTCAAAAGGTCGTCTTGGTAATATCACACTCCCTCACTTTCACTTGGTGATATCCGGACCGAAGATCATTCTAAGAAAAGTGACTAGCCCCTTGAAGTTAATCAAAAAGGTCATCAATCCTTGGTAGAGGGTACTTATTCTTTATGGTAATCCTATTAAGCTGTCGGTAATCAATGCACATTCTAAGGGAACCATCCTTTTTGTTCATAAATAACACCGGTGCACCCCAAGATGACTTACTAGGCCTTATGAAACCCCTTTTCCAACAAATCCCTTAATTGATCCTTCAATTACATCAATTCTGCCAGGCCATAAGGTAGGGGGATGGAAATGGGTTGAGAATCGGGAAGGAGGTCTATACCAAAGTTTATTTCCCTTTTTGAAAGAAACACCAGGAAGCTCATCAGGAAAGACATCAAGAAATTCATTAACCACCAGAACTGATTCAATATGAAGGACTTTGGACTCAACATTCCTAACGCTCACAAGATAATAAAGGCAATCCTTAGAAATCAACTTTTGGGCTTTAAGACAAGAAATAAATCTACCCTTCACCACCATATCACGTTTCTCCCACTCAAGGATGGGCTCATTAGGGAAGTGCAATTTAACCCTACGGGTTCTACAATCAATAGAAGCATAATATGCATGTAACTAATTCATCGCAAGAATTACATCAAAATCCACCATATCTAATTCAACAAAATCACAAGGAAAGACTTTATGCAATATGAACACGGGACAATTTCTGTAGACTATTTTCGCAGCAATGGACGCACCAATGGGGGTTGACACTTTATAAGGTTCACGCAACAATTCGAGACTAACATGAAGCTTTTTGGAAACAAAAGGACTAATGAAAGAAAGAGTGGCACCCAGGTCTATCAATGCATACACATTAAAATTAAAAACCTTTAACATACCGGTAACGACATTGGCACCTCATCCACCCTTTGTCTTCCTTGAAGATCAAAGAATCTATTTTGCCTTAGAGCACCCCCCTTGTTGGCCTCCCTTAGACCTTGGACCCACATTTGCACCTTGGCCTTGTGGACGACCATCTTTTCCTTTGTTTTGAGCATGAGGATAATCAATAACTTCGTGACCCATTTCTCCATAACCAAAGCAAGCATTAGAATTTCTCAAACATGGACCACTATGATTATTTTCACACCTTGGGCATCTAGGATTTGTCATTCCTCCATTACCAGCTTGGAATCTAGGGTTGGCCATCCTATCATAAGCAAACCTCTTGTTGGGAGCATTGGATGATCCTTGGCCTTGGAACTTGTGGCCTTGAGGAAATCAGCCACCCTTAAAACCGGAAACTACCTTCAAAATGAGCCCTCTTGGAGTCACCACTTCTTCTTTTTCTAAGAATTTCCCCTTCTAATTGCCCGACATAAGTCATGAGCTTAGACAAGTCCATATCTGCTACTAGCATGGTGGTACGACACTCCTCATTAACCAAGTCGGACACTTCTGACACAAATTTGTTCATCCTTGATCTAGGTTCAACAACCAATTGTGGAGCATACTTAGATAGCTTGTTGAGCCAGAGGGCATACTCCCTCACACTCATGGAACCTTGCTTAAGGTTCATAAACTCCATCATCTTAGCCTCCCTTAGCTAGATAGGAAAGAATAGGTTGAGGGGAATGCATCTTTGAACTCTTCCCAAAGGATAGCATTATCATTCACCTTCTCTAACTTTCATTGTGTAAACCAAATTTGAGCCACCCCTTTGAGTTGGTAGGACGCCAACTCCACCTTTTCCTTCAAATTGACCCCCACGATGGATAGCACCTTGTACACCTCATCTATGAACTCTTGGGGATCCTCATCCATCTTGGACCCATGGAATTTCGGTGGGTTCATTCTTGTGAAATCCCTCACCATAGAAGCCGTAGTAGGAGCATGAGGGGCTTAGGCCCGTTGGTTAATTTGGTTGGTCATAGAATGAGCCAACATTTTAATAGCATCTCAAAACTTATCTTGGACTACCCCTCCACCTTGAGAAACTTGAGGAGCGGGAGGGGTTGGTTGCTCCTCGGATGTATGGGCTCTCCTTAGTCTACCTCTTGGAATCAACATGATCTAGAAGAGCAATGAGCATTCGTTAGGGAAAAAGCCTTACATTTATATCTAAAGAACGATATAGACCTTGAAGAAGTGAAACATTTCCTAAAATGCCTCATAGCCTCCCATATATTGTTGTGGCGCGTTTCACAACATGAATAAGACTCTAATTGATGGGGTGTGTTAGATTCTGAGGACCACTAATAACCTGGTGCATTAATACCAAGTTTGTCATGACCTAGGCCTATGGCCTAGATGTGACACGGCGAATAGGAAGTCGAAGGGACCCAAACAAGCTTCTTAGCATATCAATTATACATCCTTGGTCGTGGAAGCAAAGTGAACAATAACAAGAGATATAATAAAAAGGAAGCAGGACTAAGGGAAATCTTGATATTTATAAAAGCATAAAGAGTCAAGCTCATAGCATAAGTATATCATAATATCCAACAACACCTCTAACATGGAATGGAGCAGGGGCCAAGATACTCTTCAGGTTCATCCTCATATTAACAAGTGTTCAACATAAAAAAGTCTCAAAATAGCAAGAGTAATGTAGATAGTGTCCTCGGACTTGAGGACTCACTAAAGCTCATCTCCGAAGTATCAATTAGCCACATGGAGGATGATCAAAAGGTGCTCCAATTCCTACATAGTAATATCATGTAGGCATAGAGTATGCGTTAGTATATTTGAATGTACTAAGTATGTGGGATGCAACGTAACAAGACATTAACCAGTATAGTAAAAATGCATAATCATAAGCAATTGATATATAATCTCAATATGACATGCATGATCAATGCTAATAATAAAACATACTTGTAAATCGTTCATCTTGCATAATATATATAGCATACACATGTGTGGGAAGAAACCTCAATTGACATAGACCAAGTAACTAAAACTTGGAATCCCAAGGCATGACACCCCCTCGGTAAGGTGGACGGGCATGACATCCCCCGGCTAGGTGTGGTCTACTTGCCAAGGCAAACCAAACATGATAACATGGCTAGATTGATCCACTAGTATAGCAAGGGAATAATCAGAATCCTATTGTGGCACATTATTTAGAGACTAAATACTTTATATAAGGGCCCCTTGAGTTGAGAACCCATCTTAAGCCTCAATCGGTGCTAAAAATCCCACAGAATACTTGAAATATTCATAACTTGTATAACTTGTAAGAAGTATAGAAACATGACATAGGTAGCTCTTGAAACATGGTTGACCTCTAGTAGTGAGTCTAACTTGAACATGAGAATAGATCATAATCATACATGAACCCTTTCTTTAATATGAATAGCTCACAAGAGGTAAAAATATTGAAATAGGTCTTAACTTGATACTTGTAAAATTATAGATACTTTTCATGAGTTCAATACATGCTTGAAAGCCCTTAATCATCATACAGTCACTAGACTTGTAAATCATGAAATAGATCATCTATAACCTGAGAATTCTTAACTTGACATTTTATCAAACACATTGTGGGTTCATGATACTAGTTCAAAATCATGCAATTCGAGAGTGAAATAAGATGAGAAAACTTAATGCAAGTCAACCCACCAGCATGTAGTAAAACCCTCATGTGGGATACCTTGAAATCCATCATCAAAACTCATAATAGATCATAATTGCATAGCTCAAAACATGCATAGTCTCAATAAATAAAGTTCAACTAATGTAAGCTTAAAATAGATACTCATGCATAATCAACAATACTTTGATAAAACCCTAAAATAATTTATGCTCATATATCATAATAAGATATAGTCATAAGTAATACAACTTGAAATCATGCAATTTTTATAAAAAGGAAGATTGGGCTCCATGAGTGAAAGCACCCAATGGATGAAACTCACATATCTCAAACTTGGGTTTTTTTGAGATGAGCTTGAAGAAGATTAGATCTTGAAATGAATCCTTGAGTCCCAAAGTTAAGATTGAAATCCTTGAATTTGGTATGAGATATTTGGTTAAGTCTTGGAGAGGTTTCTGTGAGGGTTTTGAGTGATATAAAGTTGAAAAATGACTAAGTATGGGTGATTTCACATTTAAGCAGGCATGGATCTATGACCCCAATGCCCTTGGGTGCATAAGAAAATGTAAGGAAAATTCTGTACTGGTCCGCGACGCAAACCTAATGCAAAGAAGATTTTTACACAGCTCTGCACCCCTGGCGCATCGTAGCCAGGGCGTGATGCTCTCTGGAATTCGAAAATTAGCGAAAATTATTTTTCATTATGAGTCCTCTAAAATCTAGGTCATACCCATCTCCCATTTAATTTTTTCCCATGATCGAGAATAGACGTCAAATTTTTGATATTATGCATGAATTTGAGATATATAAAAATTATGATTATGGACATTCTGAGGTACATTTTTGGGGCGTTTCATTTATAATTGATGATTTGAGGTCTTGAACTTGAATCTATATTATATCTTTGGTTATTTCATGAAAGTGGGTAATAAAAGTGGAGGGTTTGTGTGATAGTTATAGGTTTATGTTGAATTGGTTAAATGCCTAACTTGGGGTTCAATCGGCTAAGGTTTTAGAAAGATTTGCTAATCAATTGCATAGGTACCAATGAGGTCCTAGTGCGATTTGCATATGAGACCTTACCGAGTTCATATGGAACGCTACTCTCATCAGATTAGAGATTCTAGTTACAAGCAATCTAGCTTACCAATAGGGATTATATGAAACTATGTGTAATGGATCATTCGGGTTCAAATTGATTCTCCATTTCCCTATATCCTTTGGTTCTTTGTTGGACATATCTTTGCCCCGATTTTTTATTTCCTTAATTTTAGTTGGTAGCTTAATTTTCCCTTTTTTATTGATTATTGTTGTGTTTGTTGCTTGAATTCAAACTAGTGTCTCATAGTCCTTGGTCATTTCAATCATCGTCATATTTATCCTTATAGATTCGATCCGTACTCCAAGTTGAGTAATTATGCTAATGACAGGCGTCATATCTCTTAATGGTTTTGAGGTACGATTTAGCGACATCAGCGATGAACGTGAATTTTCAATTCAAAAAGGAAAAAAGAAAATGGTCTGAAAAACGAACAAGTTGAATCAAAGGAGTAGATTGATTGAAGAAAATCCATAGATGAAACAAAACTAATTGGTAAAAGAATCCCTCAAATTAAGGCAACGACATCTCTCAGTATCAGGGAATTTGGATGCCAATCTCTAAATATCAAAGTAGATATTAGTAAAGAATATCACAACACTCTATACAAGGCAGAGTCTCAGTCAAAATTTGAAGGATATCGCAGCTAGACACGAACATAGCTAATATGGATGTGTATCCTCAATCAAAGAATCCTTATAATCCCTTGATTGAAAGAAAGCCCTTTGGGTTTTTCTAATAGAGCTTCAATGGCTATCTCTTCAAAAGCCGTTATATATAGACTCGCCCTAGTTGATAGGAAGAGATATGCTTTACTTGAACTTGTATTGATGTTGTCTTTCATCCTACAGAAAAGATTGTACTCTTGAGTGAACAATTGTAAATGAAAAAAGAAAGAGAATACTTTAGGATAGGTTATACAGGTAGAGGTGTGTTAAAAGAAGTATAATTTGTGCATCAGATAAGTTAATAGATTGCAAGGGAACCCTATTAGTAAGCTAGATTGCTTGTAACTAGAATCTCTTGGTAAGGAGATGTGCGATAAGCTTGAAGTTACTTATATAAGAACAAGCAAAGTCAAAGAGGATTGAATAAGCTCTCTAGTGAATAAATATGAACTATTCAAAATGGAAGATGATGAAAACGTTGAAACGACGTTTCATGATTTAGCAAAATTTTAAGTAAACCGAAGTCTCTCAGAATGGTTTACTCCAATGCACTACAAGTAAGAAAACTCATTATAAGACTTTCCAGAGCCTATGAAACAAATGCAATAATTTTGAAAGATGGCGACCTACAGGACATGACCTACGATGAGCTTCATAGATGTAACACTCCTCATGTTCATGGACTTGAAAAATGAAAGTTACACCAATTTGGTACTAATTGGTTCTACGAGTCAATCTATGGCTTGTGGAAAGATCCATGGATTGTAGGTGGGTTCATGGACTTAAGCCCAAAAAGATGAAATTTTTTAGAGTTATAGGAAGTGGTTCGATGATTAACAGGACAGACCATAGATTGAACCACCGCCCGTCAAAGGTGTCATTGAAAAAGAATCGTAAAGGGCCTAAATATTTCTAATTCTAGAACTACTCTACGAGAGTACTTACTCCCGTGGATGGAATGATGGATCATCCTGCATATTCGTAGTTTGAAAGATGCAAATTCCAATGACTCAACCTTTTGTGGCACGAATTCATTGAGATAAGTCACGAGCCATATATGGAACCACGGCCCTAGATGAGGTCTCGTGGTTGGTCCTGACAGTTTTTAATAAAGGATGATTTGACATTTCTAATTCATTTAAATCGTAAACTACGTCACTGTGGCCCTCCTTTTCTTATTAATATGATGTCCAAGCCGAAGAAATATTGAGTTATTGGAGTATTGGGATGAGAGGAATTCTATATAAGTTTTTGAATCGCAATGTATACATCTTGAAAATGTTAGAAAATTCAAGACAACTATGTGCTTTTGTCAGATGTTCATCAAGTTTGCGTGGATGTCCACATTTTAAGTGTTGAGTTGAGTGTAAACATTGATACGTTTGACACTCAATAAGTTAGTTATAAATTGTGTGAGGAAGAAAAAATACTTATAGGCCAACTTGAAGAGCTAAATTGAAGGGTCAACTACGTGATCATACTATTATTGATGTTGTCACTGTTGAGGAAAAAAACGAGAGTTATGTGAAGAAGTAGATAATATTATTTTTAAAAACTCTAGTGTGTGTAAATATGAGGATGTAAATAATAATATAATTCATGAATTAGGATGCAGACCTCATTCCAAATATTTTCTACATTATTTTAGATGATGAGATACTAATTGAACCATCTGAGCATATGGAAGAATGTAAGGAGGAGAAAAAATATGTTTATATTCTTGAATTTATTGAGCACAAATCAAAAAATTATATTCCTCATTTAAAGGTCAAAAAGTACAACAAGCGATCTGTATTGTTTGTTTCCTTTATTTTTATACCACCAACCTTTGAGCATAACAGAAAGTTGGAAAAGAAATTAGGGGTACAATTCATAAGTTCAAGGTGAAAAAAAAAAAGTAGAAGGCAATCCAACTAGTAGTGTAACTTCGTAATTTCATTTTTTGTATATAGTATTTTTTTTTGTGTCATTTTTATTTTTGCGTACTTAGAGGAAGTCTGAGTACCTAAATTTGAAGCTAAAGAATATGTTTTGAGCTTAAGTATGAGGTACGCGCGACCCTTGATGAATATTAAAGAAACATGTTGCTAGCTACACCCTAAAGGGGTCCAGGGAGTATTCCGTACCCTTCTGCTTCGTCTCTTTTCTATAAATTATTGTGGGGACAAATCATGATTTCAAATGTGGGGTGAAACCAAGGGCGGAGCCACCCTTGGCCGAGGGGTGTCAAGCGACACTCCTTCGTTGAAACATTACATTGCATATATAGGTCAAACTCTGATTTAACAAATATTTATATAAGTATTGACACCTCCAAAAATAAGTTAAATATTTAGTGTAGTGATTAAGTGATTGCAAAAATTACTTTAGGTTATGTGTTCTATCCTTGGTAGCAACATATATATTTTTATTTAATACCTCTTATTAAAAATTCTGACTTCATCACTGGGTGAAATATCTTTTAAGGATGATGTATGCTATAGGATTTTATTTGATCATTTTTTTTATAAAAGAATTTAAAAAATTAAAAAGTCTAAACATACAAAAAAAAAATAAGTATGAAGAAGGGTCTAAAATGCCTTCGAACTATTGAAAATGGTACAAAAATATGTTTCATCCACCTATTGGGCCTAAAATGCCCCTGTCATCTAACTTTGGGTCCAACAATGCCCTTCATTTACTTTTTTGGCTCACTTATACTCTTGAAACTAACAACACTTTTTTTATCTTTAAATATTTATTATGTTTCATTTTCTTATGAAATAAAGTAAATCTCCATCCTCAATTCTTTTTTTAAAAAAAGAAAAAATTTTCTATTTTTTTTATTTTTAAAAGTTTGTTTTTGGGTAATAAAGAAAGCTATTACTTTGATTTGGACAAAATATGTGAAAATATGATTAAAAAAATAAAAATTAGTAGTTTTACCGTAGTTTTTTTTTTTTAAAAATAAATTAGCGCTACGAAGAAGGTATATTTTTTTAATTTAATAAATTATGGGAAAAAATCCTTAAAAAAAACTCTCTTAAAAAATCTAAAGTTCCAACAATACATATTTTGAAAATTTTTAAACAAATCTACACATATATTTTATGTAGACAAAATAATTAAGTTTTTAAGGATCAAAGTTATTTTTTAATACCGATTCAGTTTTCTATAATTTTTTTATTTAATCAAATTTGAATAGT
This sequence comes from Solanum clarkiae, assembly GCA_011800125.2. NCBI lineage: Eukaryota > Viridiplantae > Streptophyta > Magnoliopsida > Solanales > Solanaceae > Solanum > Solanum clarkiae. Next base: position 2,360 of record JAABOM020057503.1, on the reverse strand, counting down.
TTTTTGTTATTTTTAATATAATATTTTTTTTAAAAAACAAGAACTTACTAGATAAATTAAAAACTTACTTTTCATTAACTTTAAATATTTTTAAAAAGTTTTGTTTAGAGAGCTAAATCAATTAATTATTTTAATAAATCACTTTGATCACTTTTTTAAAAAAATCACTTTGATCATTAAAAAGATACATTATTTCATTTTGCATAAATTATGAAAAGAAATCTAATAGAGATGAAGATATATTTTACTCTATAAGAAAATAGAAATAATAAATATTTAAAAAAGAAAAAGAAAAACTAGAGGGTGGTTAGCTTCAAGGGTATAAGTGAACCAAAAAGATTAATGACAGATATTTTTATATCTAAAGGTGGATGAAAGAATTATTTTAGGTCCAATAGGTGGATGAAGAATATTTTCAATAGTTTGAGGGTATTTTAGGCCCTTTTCGGTTGTTAATATACAAGTGGAAATGATAAACTTCATTGCTGACCAAGGATAGTTTTGGAATAGCAGGATAATTTTGCTATGGCATGTTGCATTGCATGATAACTGTTGTATGTTGGGAGCATCTGGCGCAAAACCTAATGGCTTTTTGCCAATGTATCACTTTTTGATGTGTCAATTTTACCCCTGATTTGATCTTTTATTATATAGTTACCTCAATGTATTTTCATTAATATTGGAAAAATAGAGGATAATTCTATTTAAATAGATGAGCATATACCTGCCAAGTCTTTTGAGTTTTTCCACAACTGTGATCCCACGTCCTTATCCTTTTGCACATACTTTCACTTTGTACAAATCTCAATGTCTTTTAATTTGGCTTTTATTAATCAGGAAAAAACATTTGTTCTTATAAAAAATCATTCTTAAAAAATCGCTCATTTGGTGCATAAAATACTTCTGCAATGGATGAGATAATGAAGGCAACTAAAAATTAATAGAATTTACAAGTATCATTGATTTTCTTTAAATGTTGGAGGAGGAAACTGTCACAGTTCATGTTTTAGTTTTTTCTTCATTTATTTAAATTAATTAATATTGTACAGCTACAGAAATCACTCCTATTTATCTAAAGTATGATAACAAATAGTACATGTCTGCTTTATTACTATGACAAATAGTGAAAATTCAGGATTTGTACACGGGTTCAACACTTGTAGGGCCATTTGGTTATTGGTTAGAGTTACGTGAGTATTAACTATGTAAACTTTAGTTATATAGGGTTTAATTATGCAAGATTTAGTTGTGCAGAGTTTAGTTATGTAGAATTCAAAAGAAATTAGTAAGTTAATTCTTATTTCTTAATTAATAAATATTTAGTAAGCTAATATTTATTTTACCTATTACAATAACAGAAAAAGATCAAATATGCCCTTGTTGTTGAAATATACTATTAATCATGTATTTGTGATATAATATTTTATTTTAATCCCATGTAAAGGCTTTGTACATTATTCTATTTATTATAATAAACTCTTTATTTGAATATTTCATTATGTATACATGTCTGTTTATATCTTATATAGCAGACAATTTAGTGTATGGAGAAATTTAGCTCTTATACGTGGATTATTAAAATTGTGGGTTTATATCAGTTAAAATTAAATGTTCATCGTGAAATATGAGGAAGAACAAACATTTATGTGACTATAGCATAAGATTAAATACAATTTGATCTTAATTATGGAAATGGTTAAATTTCGACTTCTTGTTCTAATACATTTTATATGTATTGACCAGACTAATTGGAGAATTTTATTTATGTTTTAAATATTTATAAATAAATTATCTAGTCCATTGCATGTACTTATACTCTTAATCTTCATATAATTATTATGAGTTATGTGACTTGTTATATTATTTTAATTCGTTAAAAGGTGAGACTTTTTAATGAAAATTCCTAATGGGCTGGATAATGACAAATAACATTAGTGAAATAATGATTAGTTGATAGAACCGTGTCTCAGTCTTGAGTTGAAGACACCCCTTTATGGCTACTTAAAATCTTTCACGTGAAAACCCTGCTAGTGGATTTTATATCCATCACGTTAAATAAATGAAGTATAAGTCATAAATGATTAATTTAGTCAATAAATTAAATTTTTTAGAAGATTTAATCTAATTGATTGGTGTCGGTAATTCTAACACGGGGGGTTAAATAAGATGCAATGGTAGATTTTAAAATTAATATTGAGGAGTGCAACTACATTTTTTAAGTTGGAATGATATGTTATTTTTTACAATATTATTAATTTGTACTTTTGAGAATTACTATCATAAATGGAAGCCTCAGTAAAATATATCTTCTGTCCCTACTATGCTTGATTAATTAACCAATTTGAGGAAAAGTTTTTTTT
>JAABOM020057502.1:0-15062 GCA_011800125.2 Solanum clarkiae | reverse complement strand
AGCCCACCCTTAACCCCTCCCTTTACCCCCCCCCCCCCCTCAAGAATTTAAATATTTATTTTTAAAAAAGATTTTAAATTATAAAATATTATGTCTTATATCCAAGTCGATAAAGGAGAAGAGCTTGTGTATCTTGCTGATTGAATAACCACTTTAGTTCTTGAAAAAGAAAAAGTTCCTTTTAAGCATATATCTGAAAAAACTTTTTTCTTAAGTGATATACTACATGTTCCTAATATTTGAGCAAATTTCGTCTCTGTATGTTTGATAGATAAAGCTGGAGTGAAGGTTGAGTCTATTAAAGTTATTTTAATAATAAATACTCCCTTTCTCCTATTTTATGTGAAACCCTTTGATATGATACCATATTTAATAAAAGGATGACTTTTGAAACTTGTGGTCTAAAATCATCCTTAGATATTTGTATGTCTGAGAATCATTTCATTGAAGGTAATAGGAAAATTTTAAAGTTAAATTATTTCCAATTAAATAAGGTCCCATTCTTTTCAAGACGAACCAAAAAAAAAAGGTGCCCACAAAATGGGTCAGAGATAGTAATATTTTTGTAGGTAAAACATACCATTGGTTCAGAGATAGTAATATTTTTGTAGGTAAAACATGTCATAACCATGATTTATTTTTATGAATATCATGATCGAAAATACCAATACTTCAGTTTATTTAGTTGCCTCTTTTGATTTATAGCATGCTAGACTTGGATATGTTAGTTTATCTCTTGTTAAGTAAATGCATTCTCAATTATCAGTATGAAATTTATGCTGAATCAAAATAATTTAAAAAGACTCATATTTTCAGTTTAAGAGAAACTCATTTATTGTTTATAGTGCATACTGATTGGGAGACTTGAAACAAATTGTGACAGGTGGTAAAAGATATTATACCACATTAACAATGACTTGTTTTTAGATATTCCACCCGAAATAAACTTGCTCATGCGAGCCCTTGGATCCACGACTATAAATGGAGCATACTTTGAAAATTTGGTGAATTTGAGGGCATACTCCGTCATGCTCATGGTCCATTACTTCAACTTGATCAATTCTTAGACCTTTGCCTCCCTAAGATTGATGCAGAATAACCGGTCCAAAAAGGCATATTTGAATTCCTCCCAACCAATAGGACTCGCTCCTTGGCTTCTCTCATTGGCCCATTTCTCATACCAAATCTTTGTGATTTCTTTGAGCTGATAGGACATCAACTCAGCCTTCTCTTCAGACGCCCATCACCGCTATCACTCAGTAGGCCTTCTCTATGAAGTCAATAGAGTCCTCATCCTTATTTGACCCATGGAACTTCGGCTGGTTCAACCACATAAAATCTCATACTCTGGCGGTCGGAGTGAGCACTTGAAGAGGTACTTCTATCTCCCGATTGGCCTGATTGGCCATTACTTCAGCCAATAGGGTGAGCACAGCTCTAAACTCTGCTGAGACACTCTATCGTCCTATTAGAGTGAAGGGACTTATTGTTCCGGAGTGCCTCGTTGATGGGGAACTCTTCATGGCGGCATGATCTAGAAACAAGAAAAATCCTATTGTTAGTTAGTCTAAAACCTCATTAAACTCTAACGCACTACATGAATAAGAAATAAGAGAAGACTTTTCCAAACCATCTCATAGCCTCTCACTCAAGATAGTGGCGCGTTTCACAACCTTGAATGAGACTCTATGCATGGCGTATGCATGAACATCTGAGGAACATTTTACAACTTCGTGTTCTGATACCAAGTTTATAATGACCTGACCTAGGGGGCTAGTCATCACACGATGAATAAGATGCCCGAAGGCATCTCAACCAAGTCATCTCAAGCATCTTAAGCATTCATGGGTAGTTGATGAAAATAATTTGCAAATAACTATGGGAAAGGGACTAAGGGCCAATTTGACAATGAAGCAATATTACAAAGCAGCGGAAATACTATGATTATCTTATTTTTCCATATGCATAGCAACTACATCATAAGCACATGGGACGGGTATCGGTCGATCTCCATCAAATAGAAAGAAGTCCAAAACAGTGTAAAATAGAACGTAAATGCCTTAGAAGGGCTACGAAATCTTTAATTAAAGCGAAGATACAAGATGGAATAAAAAGTGGAGGAGTCCTTTCCTGTAGTATCATTGCAGTCTTTTTTGAAGCTTTTGTTGTTGCCTGAATTATGTGGTATGGATCGACAGCAACTCCGATTGAATTATTTGGGCCTACTTGTCATCAAAGGATCAGGGGGTACTTCCATCAAGAAATATATCGAAGAGTTAGAGCTGGACTAGTTATAGTGATCTTGTTACTTTGAAACAATATGATAGATGTGCTCTATGCTGGTTAATTCTATGAGGATAAAGAAGGACGTCTGCACAAGTCTATCAGTAAACAAAAGGATTAGTATTGCATCGTGTGGTATTTGTATTGCTTTTGTATAGGATTTGCATATTGACTTAAGGTTAAATAAAGTTAAAGCCATTTTATGCACTGTAAATACACCATTAATATCCCAAAGTTCGATGGGGATGCTGACTTGAGGTATTGCTATTGTATAAAACTTTGTGTTTATTCTATCCTTGCTCCTGGTTGATTTATGTGTATTAGTATTTTCTACATTGATAAGTGAAAAGTAAAGCTGTTTTATGGACACTAAAGAGACTATTGGAAATATGTATTTCTTGGATGAACACACTTAGAGATTTTCTAAGGATGAACACACTAGTCTTTACTAGGTCCAAGGTTGAAGAGTACCCCCACAATTTCATAAATAAAATGTGAAAAGTATAGAGACCCATGTATGCAAGTGAGATTGAGGGAGTCAAGATTTCTTCTTACCAGTTGAAGGATATAGCAAATGCCTGGTTCAACAAATTAGAGGATAGATGAGGTGAGAATGTTGAGCTTGCAATGTAGAATGAATTCAAGAATATTTTCCTTGATCAGTTCTTTCAAAAAGAGTTGAAGGAAGCAAAAGCTGAGGAACTTGTGAACTTGAAACAAGAGGAAATGAATGTTAAAGAATATGGCCTCAAGTTCATTTAGCTATCTAGGTATGCTCCAAAAAATGGTCCCATACATGAGAGCTAAGATGAGGAAGTTTGTCTCTATCTTCGGCAAGTATGTGAGCAAGGGGTGTAAGTTGTCATTGTTGATTTTAGATATGGAAATCTCTAGACATATGGTGTATGGATAACAAGTTGAGAAGGATAAGAGGAAAGATAGGGAGGAGCATATGAGTAAGAAGGCCAAATCAGTAAGGCATGAGCGTATCCAGCATAAGAAGAATAAGGGGGATAGGTACTTTTTCAATAAGAGGTCTTTCAGTAATACACCATCCTCATCAAGTGCACCAGCTTCACATAATATGTATGATAAAAAGTCGCAGAGGCATCAAGATTCTCAGTCTCAGGGTGCCAACCACAGGGAAGTATTGCATAAGGTATAAAGGAGAAGCCACCATGTGGGAAATTAGGTAATTTTCATTTGGGTGACTACAAAGAGGGATCCAATGGGTGCTTAAACTGTGGGCAGATTGACCACATATGGAGAGTGTGTTCAATAAAGAGGTAGAATAACAAGGTAGCAAGGCCTTATCTTCTTTGCCAGTACCGCCAACTTGAGGTAATCATAGAGGTGCTACTTCAAGTACAGGCGAGGGCATAAACTAATTGTATCCCAAGGCCAATCGCATGGATCAGGAGAGTTCACCAGATGTTATCACTAGTATGCTTTGCATCTTTTCTCATGATGTGTATGACTTACTTGATTAGAGTACCACCTTATCATTTGTGAACCTTTACATGGCTAGTAGATTTAAGATCCTTCCTTGGTATTTTCTTAAGCCCTTTAGTGTTTGTACTCCTATTTGTGAGCCCATCCTAACTATAGGGGTCTATAGATATTGCACTGTGTCCATTTAAAATAGAGATATATTTGCAAACCTACTTGAGTTAGAAAGATCGATTTTGATGTGATTCATGTCTTGGATTGGCTTCACGCCTGTTATTCCTCTGTCGATTATAGGACTTGAACTGTCAAGTTTGAATTTCTAAATAAGCCTGCTATAGAGTGAAAGGTAGTCTTGTGGTGCCTAAAAGTAAATTTATCTCCTACCTTAGGGACAAATAGTTAATCTCTAAAGGGTGTGTTTATCCCCTCATGCAAGTTAAAGTTGATGGTGCAAAGCCTCCATCTCTTGGCTCAGTCGCCACTATCAATGAGATTCCTGATGTATTTCCTAATGGTCTGCTCAGAGTCCTTCGCAATAGAGAGATCAACTTTGAAATCAATGTCCTTAAAACATAACCTACTTCCCTCCCTCCATGTAGAATGGCCTTTGCTGAGCTTAAGGAGTTGAAAGAGCAGCTAAAGGATTTGTTAGATAAAGTATTTATTAGGATAAGTGTCTCGCCTTGATGTGCTTTAGTCCTCTTCACGTGAAAGAGATTTGTGTCCATTAGAATGTGCATTTGTCATAAGAAACTGAATAAAGTCATCATAAAGAACAAATATCCTATCCAAGGATACATGATTTATTTGACCAACTTCAGGGTGCCACTTGTTTCTCAAAGATAGACCTAAGGTCTAGATACCATCAGTTAAAGGTGAGATTATGTGATATTTTAAAGATAGTCTTTTTGACTCATTATGTACATTTTGAGTTCATGGTCATTTCTTTTAAATTGATGAACCCACCTACAACCTTTATGGATCTCATGAACTAAGTGTTCAAACTGTATCTAGATATGTTTGTAATTGTGTCTATAGACACTATCTTTGTCTACTCTACATGTAAAGAGAAACATGTCAATCATCTAAGGAGTGTTCTTCAGACTCTTAGGGACTGAGAATTTTATGTGAAATTCTCAAAATATGAATTTGGGATGGCATTAGTAGCTTTCTTAGGCCATATTATATCAAGAGATGGTATTTGAGTTGATACCCAAAAGATTGAGGCGATGAAGAATTGGAACAGACCCATATCTCCGATGGAAATAAGAAGCTTCTTGTGTTTGGCCAGCTATTATTAGAGATTTGTAGAGGGGTTCTCATCTACATTATCACCATTGACCAAGCTAATTCAGAAGAAGGAAAAGTTATAATTATCTGATGCCCTTGAGAGAAGTTTTTAGGAATTGAAGACTAGACTAACCACCGGTCTAGTTGACCCTGCATGACATGACATGGGTTTTTGTGATGTGTCTTGAGTTGTATTGGGTTGTATGATGATGTAGAAGGGAAATGTGATAGCATAAACTTTTAGATATCTTGAGTTGTATGGGGTTGTATGTTGATGTAGAAGGGAAATGTGATAGGATAAACTTCTAGACAACTTAACGTTCATGAGAGAAAATTCCAATCATGATCTTGGGTTGGAAGACCTGTTGTTTCCCCTAAAGATCTGGCACCTTTATTTATCTTAAGTGCATGTTGATTTCTTCACAAACCAAAAGAGCTTGCAATATGTGCAATGAAAAAGAACTTAATCTGAGGTAGAGAAGATGACAAGAGCTGCTCAAGGATTATGACATGAGCATTCTAGACCATGCAAATTTAGCTAATATGGTTGTTGATACTCTTAGAAAGTAGTCTATGGGGAGCACTGCTCACATTAAGGAGGAGGAGAAGAAACTGGTAAAGAAGTGCATAGACTTGTCTGATTGAGAGTTCAACTTGTAGATTCTAAGAAAAGGGGAGTTATTGTTCAGAGTGAGCTTGCATCATCTCTTGTGGTGGAGGTGAAGAAAAAGCAAGGCCATGATCTTTTCTTATGTCAGTTAAAGGATGGTGTGCACAGACTGAAAGTTATGATTTCCCAAAAGGGGAAAATGATGTTTTGAGGTACCAAGATAGGTTATATGTCCCTAATGTTGATGATGTTCTAGATAGGATTATGGTATAAGATCATAGCTCCAGATACTCCATCTATCCTGGTTCCACAAAGATATACCATGACTTGCTGGAAGAGTATTAGTGGAGCAGGATGAAAGAAACATTGTTAACTTTATTTCTATGTGCTTGAACCTGTAGGTTAAAGTTTAACATCGAAGACATTGTGGGTTGGCTCATCATATAGAGATTCTAGAGTAGAAGTAGGAGATGATCAACATAAATTTCATTACAAGATTTTTGAGGTCCTAATAACATGACTCGATTCAGGTAATTGTGGACAAGATGACAAAATAAGCTCAGTTCTTGGCAATTAAAATGACTGCCATTGTAGAGGATTATGCCAGATTGTATATTTTGAAGATTGTTAGGTTGCATAGAGTTCAATTATCTATCATCTTAGATAGAGGAACTCAATTCACATCCTAGTTTTGAAAGTCTTTTCAGGAAGGACCTGGGTTCAAAGGTAAATCATAATACTGCTTTAAACTCGCATAGAAATGGGCAAGCAGAGCACATGATTCGAACTTTGGAGGACATGCTGAGGGCTTGTGTCCTTGACTTCAAATGTAATTGGGGTGATATCTATCATTGAGTTTGCATATAATTATGGATTTCATGCTAGTATTCAGATAGCTCCCTATGAAGCTTTATGCAGGCGGAGGTATAGGCTATCGATTTGGTGGTTCTTGATAGGTGAAGCTGAATTAATAGGATAAAACATGGTGCATCAAACCATGAAGAAGGTGAGACTTATTTAAGAGAGATTTAAGAGTGTATAAATGCGATATAAACCCTATACTAATGTGAGGAGAAGAGACTTGGAGTTTGAGGAGAATGATTGCTTACACTTTAAGGTGTCACATATAAAGAGGGTTATGAGGTTTGGGAAGAAAGAAAAGTGAGTCCCAGGTATATTTGTCCTTATCAAAATGTGAAGAAAGTTGGTAATATAGCCTATGAGTTGGAGTTACCCCTAGAGTTAGTCTCTATCCATACGGTGTTTCACATCACAATACTTAAAAAAGTGTTTAGGAGATCCCTCATTGTTGATTTCCATAGAGAGTATTGGAGATAAGAAAAGCCTGTCCTTATTCCTTTATAAGCTGAGTCTATCATTGGTTGAATGAGGGACTAGGCAAGTAGTTTGCTTGGGGGCCAACAATGGTTTTCCAATGTCGCCACAAAGGGTACCTGCTCAAGGCATTGCACATAAAGCACGTGACACTTATGAGGGGGATGCTACTAGATTTTTAGGACATACTACCTTTCTTTCATGCTCTAAGTCATATGATAGAGTTCAACTCTATATTTTTTTAATTAATTCGTGTTTGTATATATTTCAAATCATACTTATATGAAGAGTTGTCAATCATCCGATGCAAACTAGAAATAGTATGCCATCCTATAATATAGAATGAAAATCCCTAGGTGTCCCCTAAGGAAGTTAAATAAAGAGTTCTAAATTTAGTTGTTCAACCCCTCTTAAGTTGATGTTGCAAATTTAATTTGAGTTTAGCAAGGCCATCTACATGTTGGCTTAGGCTATTATAGCTTAGGTTGACCATCAAAGAGCAACTTCTATAGACCATCACAATATTCCAAACACTTCTAGGATTCGTTTCATAGGATAAATCCACTTAATTAACAAGATCAAAGCTTATTAAGGATCCAGAAAGATTTATTGATGAGGTTCAAAAGACATTTCAGGTGATGTATGTTGATGATACATAGAAGATTAATGGTGTACGTTAATTTACCACCTTGAGCTTGTGATATTTTTGAAGATGCTTTCATGGGATGTTTCTTTCCTTGGAAGCTAAGGGAGGAGAGGACTGCAAAATTTCTTAAGTTGATGCAGGATTCTATGAGCATTCAGGAATACAACCTTAAATTCATTTATTTATCTCAATATGCTCCTGAGATAATGACTAATAGGAGGAACAAAATAAGTTTGTTTGTTTCTAGACTTTCTTGTGTTACGAACAAAAAAGGTAGTCTCAACAATATTGACTGGGGATTTGGACATTTTCTAACTAAATATATCTATGTAGTAGGTTACGGAGGATGAGTAAAGTATCCAAAAGAGTTTCACAAGAAAAGATCCTAAATGTCCAATCAATAGTCCAGCCAGCAGAAGATCAATAATATGAATAGACCATCTTGTTAGAAGATGTCACCTTGACCAGCTTTATACTTAGTTAGTTCACGACACTCTAGGATAGGAATGATCAGAAGTACAGGGAAGTTGGTACTCAATCTTAGGATAGTTTTTCTAAGGGGAACTGACCTTATCCTGCCTGCCGCAATTGTGATAAGAACCTCCCTGGTAAGTGACTTTATGATAGGAAGAGTGTTACCAATGTAGTCAGGTAAGTCGTATACTAGGATTACCCATCGGTCAAATTAGAAAATGGATGTAATAGAACTCAATTCAGTTAGTTAGCAACTTCAGCAGGCAGGATAACTCAGAAGGGTTCTACTTCTAGTGTAAAGGGTAGTTAGAATTACATATATATCTTATCATCTCACTGGGATAGAAGAACTCTTCTAATGTTATTCCTGGTATGTTAAAAGTGTTCTCCGTTGATGTTTATGCTTTATTAGATCATGGAGCTACCTTATCCTTTATAACATCTTGTGTTGGCGATAAATTTGATTTCGATTCTAAACTAACTTTCATAACCCTTTTTGTCTCTACTCTAGTTAGGGAGTCAATCTTGGGTAAATGAATTTATAAAATTTGTCTCGTATTAATCCTTGATAATGAAAGGACAATTGATTTAGTAGAAAAATATATTGTAAAAATTTTAATGTTATTTTGGGCATGGACTGATTACACTCTTGCTGTGCCCCAGTTGATCATAGAACAAGAATTGTAAAATTTCAATTTTCTAATGAACCAGTCTTAAAGTGCAAGGATAGCTCTACTATATCTAAGATTCATTTCATCTCTTTGTTTAAAGTCAAAAAGATGATCTCCAAGGGTTATCTCTATTTTCTAGTTAGGGTTAAGGGTTGTAACCTTAAAACCCATCTCTTCAGTTAGTGTCTATTGCATGTATGTTTCTAGAAATCATTGCTGACAGCCTTCTCAGAGTTCTCCTGATATAGATAGACTTTAGAATATGCACTCTTTCTGATACATAGCCTAAATCTATTATTCCATATATAATAGCTCCATTTTAGTTAAAAGAGTTGAAAGAATAGTTGAAAGGCCTCGTAGATAAGGGATTCATTAGAATTAGTGTTCCCCATAGATGCCCTAGTCCTTTTCGTGCATAAGAATGATGGTTCTATCGGATCATGTATTGGTTGTCACCAGTTGAATAAGGTCACAGTTAATAATAAGTACTCCTTTCCTAGAATTGAGACCTTTTTTCGACCAATTTAGGAGCAACTTCTTTCTCTATAATAAATCACAAATTTTAGTACCATCAGTTTAAAGATATAGAGTGTAATATTCCAAAGATAGATTTCCAAGATTGATATGATCATTATGAGTTCTTGTTATGTCATTTAGACTAACCAATGCTCCTACAACTATTATGGATCTTATGAAAAAAATGTTCAAGCAGTACCTCATCATATTTGTTAGTATGTTCAAGATGTACTGATAAAAACATGTTAGGCACCATAGAATTATTTTTTGGGCCATCATGGATAGATACTTATTTTCTGAGTTCTCAAAGAATGAATTTTTGTTGAGGTCAGTTACTTTCCCTGGGCATGCAGTTTCTAATGAGGCTCTTTGGGTTGATCTCAAAAGATTAAGGCAGGAATGAACTTGATTTGGCATACTACTCTAACCTCCACTAGGAGCTTTTTAGATCTAGCTGGGTATTATAGGAGGTTTGTTGATAGGATCTCATTTATTTCAGCCCTAATGACTAGACTCTCACAAAATAAAGAAAAATTTCAGTGGTCCCAAAGTTGTGTGAAGAGCTTTTAAGAAAGCGAGGCTTTATTGACTTCTACTCATATTTTAACTTTGCCAGAGGGTAAAAATGGCTTTGTGGCTTTGTAGTTTATTGTGATACTTTTAGAGTTGGCCTTGGTTGTATTTTGATATGAAATGATATAGTCATTACTTATGATTCTAGTCAACTTAAGGTTCATGAGAAGAACTACTCCACTCATGGCCTGGAGTTTGTTTTAATGATGCGTAACTTGGAAAGTTTGCATCATTACCTTTAGAGTGTGCATGTTGGTATCTTCATGGATAATAAGAGTTACACTTATCTCAAGCTATGATGAGGCTCAAACATTATCTTGCTAATATGAGTTATTGATATTCTGGAATTATTTTTTTTATCACTGCTTGACCGCCTTTATACTCACTTATGTTGATTGAATTTTTTACATCACCGGTGATGTGATGGAAGAATCTCAAATCAATGAAACAATTAATTTTATAATCGACTAATTTCTCACTTACAGTTGCAAATGAAGCTTTTTTTTCTTTGTCAAAGTGATAGGTAACTAGCCGTTTTTGTTGATATTTTTTCTTCAACTGCATAAGAGGTCTCGAAACTCCAAATTTTCTTTATCTTGCTAGTTTTGAGTGTAAGTTTTCATGTTTCCTTCGAGTTTTTATACAAGCAATTGTGGTGTAGTGTCCTTTATTTTTAAATTTATAGCAATTGTCCCTTCATCAGTTGTTAAAATCTAAGTTTGCCTTCTTGTAGGCTTTCCGATTTCTTTAATGCTGATTCTTCTGGACCCCACCCACCCCCAATCCCCCAGGATAATCTTCACTTTTTATCCTATTTTCAATAGTCTTACCTTTTACTAAATAGTGCATTATCTTCATAATTTACAGAAAGATGACTTTGTAAAATGTATAACTCTAATTTTATCAATACAAACGAAGAGACAATCTTAATAATAAACAAGCAAATAACTAGAAAATCTTTGAACTAAAATGGCCCAAAAGAGGGAAAGTAAGAGAAACTGCATTGTACAAAATATTTATAAGAAGGAGCAATGAAGTTATAGATCAAATTAAGAAAATCAAAAGGGATGAACCTTGATTCAGGGTGTTTGCTCCATTTCCAAGCGAATCCAGCGTCACTCCCCAAAATTATAGGCTCCCTTGGTGCTATCATTAAACATTTCTTCCCACTATGCTTGTCAAGAGAAAAACTCTGAGATAGAAAAAAATAAAAAATTTATTCAAGATGTATTGTATTGTATTATAATTCGATTAATTCAAATTCACACTATATATGATCAGAGAAAGTGCTTCCTAGAATTTTCTTCTTTCCAAAGCATTTTCAAATTACTTGTTTGGATGGTTTCTACACAAATATAGCTTCGTGATATATCATATTGTATTCTATTAATAATATAATATTTGAATAGATTATTTTTCACATTATGTTATATCACACATCAACAATCAAAGATTAAACCTACTATATTATAAAGAAGAGTAGCATTTGTGGTAGATATAAAAAAAAAGTATTGACTTTGATAAAATGTGATTATAGACTAATAAGAAAATAAAAATATAATAACGACACATAACCACAACAAATTGTTCATTATAAAACTTTCATATTTTAGAATGTTGCATTTAATGATGTGATACACTAAAATTTAAGCAACGATCAATACAACAAACCACAATAAACTAGTGAGATCCCACAAAGTTGGGTCTATGGAAGATAGAGTATACATAGACCTTACCACCACCTTGTTGAGGTGGAGAGATTATTTTCGACAGACCCTTTTCTGAAGTGCATCAATCCCAAATAAAAGAGAAAAATAGTAGAGAAAGTACAACGGCTAATAAGAACAGCAAAATAGAGTCTATAGGAGTGAAACAACAACAATAAAAAATAATAATTTGTGATAATTGAAATAGAATAAGTAACATAAGATAACAATATATACAAATATTATATTTAAAATTTTTAAAAAAGATCGTACAATAGAGAAGAATAGATAACAAGCACCCAAAGGTCACATTGTTCAATTTTTTGAATGACCTACACTTTGGAGAGTGAAATAGAAAAAAGATTGGCACTTCATATTTCTCCCTTCCTCAACAAATTAGAAGTGAAAATTAACATCTAAGTGCGTAAAAGTATGGAGAATAATGAATTGGATATAAAATTATAAGAGATTAAATGTCAAATGTTTATGAATATAAAAGATACTGGTTGATCATTTCTTTTCACCTACTTGAGCTATCAGTATAATCTGGTACAAGAAGAAAAGCTAGAGGAATGCAAAGAGTTCAACAAAATCACATTAGGGTTAAATGACATTTTTATTATGTATTAATATTTGAATCCACTCAATATAAGGAAAAAATTTTAGTTTAGTAATAAAGAGGGTTGAAAGATTACTTTAGCTTATGAGTTTAAACCCTAGTTTGATGTGTGTATTTTTTTCTCCATTGAATTTTCGCCGTCTAATACATGTGTTGGTAGAGGTGAAAGCATATGTAAATATTAATATTAGATTCATTTTAACCTAACACTTTCACTTCAGAGGATGAATTTTTGTGTAGAAAATCATGATGGATTCAATAAATTGTAGATATGACCCTACAACATCGTATCGTATATATTATATTAAAAGTGGGAAGCACTTATCTTTAAAGTTGAATTGATTTTGCCCTTGTTATAAATCAGAATGCTATAAAATATCTAATTTAATTAAATATTAATTGTAATAGCCTCCTATTAAATATTTATTTATTTTGTATCTAAGAATTTCTAGTGACCCTTTTTTAAATCGTTTTTATGGCTCATCATAGTCAACCCACGTTTGAATTACTTTCATCTTCCAAATGTTACTACAAATATATCATTTATTGACAATTCATTGTCATTTAATCATCAGTTTTTTGGTTTGCCATAAGTATCTATTTTTGTACGGATATTGCTTCAAAGAGAAAAAGTAAACATGAAGAGGAAAGACCAAAAGTTACATTTTATACATAATAAATAATTGTGGACCTTTTGGTTCTTTTCGGTTAAAGAATAAATTATTTTACTTATATATAATAGGATTAGCATCAACTTCTTATAAGATGCACCTCCACCTTTAGAAGTTTATCGTGGCTGGTAAATGATATTTTCTTTTTCTCATTGATCGAATTTTCTCAATTTCAAATAAAATTTGATTGCACGCACTCTTTGATGCGGTTAGTTACATTCGTAAGATTAGGTTGCCAACTTGATTTATGGACAATTCATAGAAAAAAATAAAAGTTTGACTGACAATAGAGTTCATAACCTCTCATTGAATTCAATTTGACTTTTATAAAGATGCATATTTTTTTATTGTTTTCCTTCACACTATATTCTTAGTTAAATTGCTTATTATGTTGTACAACTTTGAAATTTGCTATTATTTGAAAAAGGATATTTGGCTTTATTTCATTTCTTCAAGCTTTTGTTTTTTGAGGGTTAAAGTTTCTATTCTTTTATTTAACCTTGAAATTTGTTTGTAATGTTAAAAAAATGCAGGTATTTGATTATTTAATACTTTGGGCTTTTGATTTATTTAAGTTAACTTTTTTTTAATAATTTTTTTGTTACTTTATTTATTTAGCCTCATTTTTTGCTACTTATCTAGAAGGGCCTTGTAGTTACAATATTGATTAATTTTTGTGTTGTTATATTGTAAGTTGTGTTGTTGAACATTTTTCTGAATTTTATGTTATGCATCACACACCGTTTGAGGTTTTTTTTTTTTTTTTTTTTTTTTTGTATGTATGTGATTTATAAACTTTGAACACACTAATATGGAATACACGTGCAACGCACATGTTTGAAAACTAGCTAAAAATAATTATAAACCTTACAAATTAAATTTATAAAGTTAAATCCTTATTTCGCCTCCTATAAGAATTAGCAGATACTTCTAAATAATTTAGATATGTACACACATTGATATTAAAATTAAAAAAATAAAATCATTAAAAAAAATCACATCAAAATGGAATTTTACCAGTTTGCCTCCATCAAGGATAATGGGAGAATCACATAAACTGAAAAAAACTCCTCTTGGTGTTGCAAACAAGAAGAAACTCAGATCTTTAATTATGTCTTGATAATCAGGGGGCAAAAATCTTCTCCAAATTTCATCCGATTCAGCAGCAAATTTGAATTCTCTCGACAAAATTGTTGATCTTACTGCATCTGCAGGAGTTGTTATTAAAATTATTTTAACTTTGCAACCTTCTGGCAACCTTTCAAAATAATTCATTAGAGCGATTGTTGACACCTAATTTTTACCCTCCAAGGTGTCAAATTAATCATCGAGCTTTATTTTTATTTTTAACGATTTATAAATAATTTTTTTAAAAAAATAAAAAATTAAAATTAAAATTAATTAAACGGTGCGTGGCTCTTCTTTCTTCCTCACGCTCACAGAACCCTCGTTCTTTTCCCATTTCCCCTCTCTTTCTTCGTTCTTCTTCTTCATTTTTCCCTTTCCCCAAACACTAGCCGCCCCTTTCTCTATTTCCCAAAACCCTTTCCCCTTCCCATGGTGCCGCCCCTTTCGCTTTCCCCTTTCTGTCACGCACCACTCTAAGGGTCGTGACCAGTGTCCAATAGGGACACCTAGACACATGCTAACCTTAAGTTCCCAATGAAACCGACCTGGAAATATACTGAAATTTCGGCAGAGTTTCCTCTGTTTTATTAACAAACCGCACCTGCAAAAAGAACCCAACAGCAACCCAGACAACCATGCAAATATATTTTCACTTGTACATATGCATAAATGCGGGCCGATAAGGTCTCCGCTGCGGTCCTGCCGCCTATAGTCATGTCATACATAGAGAAATGCGGTCTCGCCGCCTGATCAGGTACCAAATACATATAATAGACCATGTGGTCGAATATCTCTCACATACCCACTACCCACTAGCATCCACAGACCTCTATACACAGATGCTAGACAATATTTGCGTACATACATGACCCAAATACAAAACATGTGAACATGAGGAGATACCGATAGCTGGCTCCTGAAACAAAAAGGGTACTGCAGCTGAGACGGGAGATCCTAGTCCAGAGGGTATCGCACCTGTTCATCGGTACCTGCGGGCATGAATGCAGCCCCCCTCCCCCCCCCGAAGGAAGGGGTCAGTACGAGAGGCGTACCGAGTATGCAAAACCGGGAGTACATGGCACAGATAGAAC